>CABHPR010041641.1:0-16529 GCA_902168415.1 Peromyscus melanophrys
CAGTGTCTGTGGGGCTCAGACAGTCCGACTGTCCATGTGGGCAGTGTCTGTGGGGCTCAGACAGTCTGACTGTCCCTGTGGGCAGTGTCTGTGGGGCTCAAACCAAGCTGTTTTGCAGACCATCAGAACACATAGAAATGACTTTCCACATTCTGTCATCAAAGACGAGACAGTTGTATTAAGCCGGTCTCAGACAGATAAATATCATGTTTCTCTCACTAGTGGTTCCTAGATTTTACACAGTTACACAAAGTCTTGAACATATATAAGACAGAAACGTAGAAATGAAACTGTCCAGGGGTATTAGGGGTCTAAGGGGGTAGGGCAAGAGCTGGGAGGGCAGAGGTGTATGGGAGGGGATATGTACAATATGTGCTAGTATAAAAACTTAAAAATAAATAAAATTTAAACCACTTCTCTAAAAGGAGAAAATGCAGACAGAGCATTAGTGCATTGGCTCCTCTCCAATCTCATTTCTTTGTTTGTTTTTATTATTTTAAGACAGATTTTCGCTCTGTAGTCCAGGCTAGTCTCAACCTCCTGGGCAATCTTCCTGACTTAATTCCCCCAGTTCTGAGGTTGCAGATAGGAACCACCACGCCTGGCTACTTCTTTTGAGTCTCCGTTTTGCCTGCACCAACAGGCTGAGAATTTCTGTGGAAAAGGAAGTTGTTTTTCTATGGTAGCTCACTCACACTGCATTTCCCAATTGAGATAATCCCATTCTTAAGACTTGGGGAAGGGCTTCCAGGCTTCTGATAAGAATTGATACACAGATGGCAAATTTCTGAAAGCATTTAAAAATAGAGCATTATTGCATAGCTTGACCCGCGTAGGTGTTAAGAGCTTGACTAACTTGGTCTGGAGATCTGTTTACATCATTTTCTGGTTTGACACTGGGCCAGTGGATGACCATTTATCTCGTTAAAAGTTAGGTTAGGGCCAGACTAAAGTGGGCTGCACCCAGGCCCAGCTTGGTGCTTTGGTGAGGGTGTCCTGTCAGACAAAAAGGCTAATTTTGATGGTGATGACTTTGATGATGTGGAAGGGGATGAATGACTCACTACTCTATACATGACCAAATATGAGCTAGCTCACATGCTGGACACTCCAGCTCATCATGTATGCCACTGTGATAGTGGACCCAGTGTAGAGACAGACCCTTGACTCACCTCCGTGAAGATACTCAAGGCCTGAAATATCCCCATCTTCGTTCACTGCCATCTGCCATCTGGGAGCTATGAGGGCTGGGGTGGTCAGTGAGCTCTCTCAGCTGAGCAAGAGCCTTCCTGACTTGACCTGGGTCTCATTTCTATGTTCACTTTATACGTGCAAATCATGAAGTTCACCCTTCCAATCCCCACCCTTCACCAAGTTAGATTCATCGTCCAGAAAAGAGTGATGAAAATAAAACTTACCCCATAGAACTGTTGTAAGAACTAAACACAGTAAAATCAGACACAGCTCCTGGTCTAAAAGACATGCTCTCACTATGTGGCCCTGGCTGGCCTGGCCTGGAATTCACTATATAGACCAGGCTGCCTTCAAAGTCACAGAGATCTGCTTGTCTTGACCTCCAAGTGTTGGGACTAAGACTAAAGACAGGAGCCACCAACCCTGCAATTGTTTTTGTTTATTTGTTTGTTTGTTTGTTTGATGCTAGGCTTCATGAACTAGTCAGCGCGTCCATGCACACACGTGATTGCAAACATTTGGTTCTATTTTCAGAAACAAGCACAGAAAGCCTTTTCTTTCTCGTGCAGGAGATTTTGGGGGGTAGAGGTCACCATGGCACTTTGGTACCTGAGGAATCTGTGAGAAAGTACCAGAAAGAAAGCTGTGTGGGACCCTGGGTGAATGCCAGTCAATCAGGACATTTATCTGGAAACCACCCTGTGATTTGGAAAGGGAGCTGGACGCGAAGGTGGGAAAGGGTGGGGTCGCTTGGGGCTTTCGGTGTCCCGAACTACTTTAACTTCTCTTCCCCTTGTGAGAGCAGGGCAAGGTCAACAATGAGGCAGGCACCCACCCCACCGTCTCCGTACTATCTTCTCCATCTCCAAGAAACACAAACAAAATAGAAGGAAGGAAAGGACACAATGGGCAAAACATTAAGGAACATTTGCCTTTTCGAGTCCCTGGCAGGGAGCAGGGTTTTCTGTGAGGGGCACAATGATGCGGACATTTCAAGTATCACAAGACCTCAAGCTTTCATCAAAGCTTCAGAGGATTCAAATGAGCCTAGTTCACCTGCCCGTTTTGTAGAAGATGAAATCCACAGAAAAGACGAAAGCAATCAAGGGATGATATCTGAGGGGGTGGTGGCCAAGAAGAGTCTGCGAAAGGCTGAGTGGTATGTCCAAAAACCTTCACACTTACTTCCACGCTGTCCATAGGGAATGTCATGTCTGTGTTAGACAAGCTTCTCTAGAACCAAGGGACAGACAGATAGACAGGTGAGTAGACAGATATACAGTATTTATAACATATTGGCTTACATAATTATGGAGGTGAGGAAGTTCTATGATTTGCTGTAAGACAAGATGGTAGTATTTAAAGACATGAGAGCCAATGGCAGGGATTCTGATTTTGATCTGAAGTCTTGAGAATCAGGAACATTTTCTTTTTCCTCCCTGACTACTGTGAAGTGAATGGGGAGATTGATAGGCCAGCTCATCAGTCAGGCAGGGTGAATTCAGGCTCTCTCCAACTCTTTGTCTTCCTAAGACCCTCCGTGGGGTCTATACTGACACTGGAGAGGGTAATCTGCATTATGCCATGCACTGATCCAAACAACAAACCTTCCCAAGGCATCTACACAGACACTCGGGAAGTAATGTGTAGCCAGCTATCTGGGTATCACAGCTGCCTCTGGAAGAAGGAGTAGTTCCAGGTGGAGATGTTTCTGAAACTAGAGCCTGGAAATGGTAAAGTCAGAAGAGAAGACCCTTTAGCCATGAGCATTTAGTATGTGTTGAAGCAGCTGAGCAAAGGAAGTCAGGGTCTTTATCACCTAGTGATTCACCACACTCACCTCTGTCTGTGGCCAAGCCACACTGCAGAGGCTGGAAACTGGCAAAGAAGGGCGTTTGGAATGCAGATACCAACATCATTAATTATTGCCATGTGCTCCCTGTATCCCTGTCTGAATCAGGCAGCTGTGTTGAGTGAATAAGATAACACATGAAACCACTCTGCTAATTTGCTGACATGATTAATAATAACTAAACACGAGAAAGTGATGAAATACCGAATCCAGCAGGTAACACTTTTGCATGTAGAAGCTTTTTTTTTTTTTTTATTTTGAGACAGGGTTTCTTGGTGTAGTTTTGTTTCCTGTCCTAGATCTTGCGCTGTAGACCAGGCTGGCCTTGAACTCACAGAGATATGCCTTGTTCTGCCTCCCGAGTGCTGGGATTAAAGGCATGCACCACCACCGCTGCCCAGCTAGAAGCTATTTTTTTAAAATAACAGTTTTCCGTCACAGCCCATTGAGAATCTCAGGTGATTCTTGTTTTCATGTGTGTGGATATGGCCTCCTAAATGGGAAATTCTCTATAGTTGAAAGGGATCTAGGTACAAAGGTATACCTTAAAAGACAGTGTTACTCTATAATAAGCTCTAAGATGTACAAAGTTTATTGTTTGCTATCGTTTGGATTGTGAATGTCCCTGTGGCGATTTGAAAGAAAACGGCTCCCAAAGGGACTGGCACTATTAGGAGGTGTGGCTTTGTTGGAGTGGGTGTGGCCTTGTTGGAGGAAGTGTGTCACTGTGGAGGCGGGCTTTGAGTGCTCATATATGCTCAAGCCACACCCAGTGTCTCACACCACTTCCTGTTGCCTGCAAATCAAGGTGTAGGATACTCGGCTGCTTTTCCAGCGCCATGTCTGCCTGAACACCGCCATGTCGAACTATGATGAAAATGGACTAAACCTTTGAAAATGTAAGCCACCCCAATTAAAGGTTTTCCTTTATAAGCATTGTCGTGATCATGGTGTCTCTTCACAGCGATAGAAACCCTAACTGAGACAGTCCCCAAAAGGCCCGTATCTTGAAAGCTTGATCCCTGCGGACGGTGCCATTGGCGAGTGGTGGAAGCTCTAGATGCTGAGGGTGAATGGAAGCTACATAGCTGAGGTGTGCTCTTTTTGAAAGGGATATTAGGACCCTGGCTGCATCCTGCCTTTCCACGGAGTGAGTGGCTTCGTTGACACGTATGTCACCATGTTTTTGCCCCAGGCCCCTAAATGATGATACTCACAGACGATGGACAGAAACTGTAAGCCAAAAATATACATTTTCTGATTTTAAGTTGATCTGCCTGTATATTTGGACAGAGTGACGGATACTAACACATCGTGACAGAAATTCCTTTGAAGTTTTTATAGCAAGTTGGAATGTAGCTAGCCCGGGCCAGTATTCTAAGAGCCAGCTTCTCAAGCTGTGAGTCATGACCCTGTGGGTGATCATGTAACTGAATGTGAGGATCACAAAAGTTTGGCAACTGTAAAAGGTTTCCAAACACACAATGACTGGAGAGTAATTGGAAATGGAGCATGTGATGAGTCCAAAGTGGAGCGCTCGTCCACGCTGCATTGTTTGGCTTCACTGTGGCCTCGGTTCTGCATACACTTAGTGTGCACTTTGTACTATGTGCTCTTGGACTACCCAGCGCCGGAGAACCTTGCCTGAAGCAGCTCGGCTCGGATTTGAGACTATTAGTGTTGTGAACTGCAGGGTTGTTACTGTATATAGAACGCGGTCTGTTCTTAAAGACACACAGTGCTTTAATTATAGAAAGCAAAGGCTTCCTGCTTTCTTGCTGTCAATTCTCAGCATGGATGTATCAAATGAGGTCATGTTTGTAGTATGTTGTTTGAATTGCTAACTTGAGTTTCATCAAAAAATCATTACATGGATTTTGGTGTGGGCTTGGGACAGACTTTTTAATAATTTCTGAAATTGTCTTAAGTATGAAGTTTGAGATAGACTGTTTCTGTAAAGTGGTATTCTCAGTAGTGCAATTTTAAAAGTGAAAATACAGAGCAGTTCTGAAAATGTTGAAGTTCTGTGCCACACAGTATCACATATTCAGGTCAAGATTTCATTTTTGTTCATTCGCTTTTGTTTTTTTCAAGACAAGTTTTCTCCGTGTAGCTGTATGGCTTTCTTGGAACTCACTCCAGGTAGACCAGTCTGGCCTGGAACTCACAGCGATCCACCTCCCTCTGCCTCCAAAGCGATGGGATTAAAGATGTGCGCCACACTGCCCTGCTAGGTTTAATTTTTTATGTGAAAATTAATAAGTAAATCCATCTCATCAAAGTGTGAAAATTTGCTTGGATCTCTAATAAATGATAAAATAATATGTATACCAAATAATTGTTTTGAACTATTTTGTGTTATTTATTATCAGTACATGCTTGATTTGTATGTTTTTTATAAACACATATAAACTGGATATTATGTGAAAAAAATTTCCTTCAAAGGTTCTTGAATATAACAACTTTAAGGAGCCCTGTTAGGGAGGGTTCCTGACTCCATAACTTAGCAGCTCTGTGGCTTTGCCAAATTATTTCAACACTTTTCAGGTAGATACTTTTATTTGTAAAATATAGAGCTTTTACCATAGCACCTAGGACATAGTAAAGGTCTAATATACATGTGAATGTTCACTGCTATTTTTCGTTAGTTTTACTTTATTACTAGAACTTGGTATCCAGAAAGAATGTGGGTGAGGCGTGTGCACTGGCTGAAACTCACTTTTTCTGCCTTGCAAGTTAGCTCTTTCTTAAGAGTCTTGTCCGGGTGGAGGGAAAGCTGGGGTTGGGGGGGGGGGGAGTGGGAGGAGGGATGAGAGGGGGATCTGTGGTTGGTATGTAAAATGAATAAATTTTTTTCTTAATTTTAAACAAGTCTTATCTATCCCTGTTGAGCAGTCTGTGCTCATAGATTTGGCAGCAAAAGGCCATTAAACAGCTTATCAGACTTTTTAGTCCTGACTCAGTTTCCGCTAGCCTCCCCTCACCTCCCCACACTATCTCATTCCCTACTCTAGGGTGGCAGCTCATCTTAACTCCCACAAAGAGTAATATTGACAACCCCTACTATGAAGAGACTATAAAATCATCTCAAGACTTTGAAAAACTGGTCCCTTCCCTTTTCTGTACTTTCATTTATGTGTAAAATGAGAGGGGTGTAAAGAGTCGATAACCAATGGATTGCTGACTGGAGATGGGTGATGTGCTTGGTGGGAGAGTGAAAGACTGAATTGTACCAGCTCCCAGTTCTCACACATTTCATAGTTTACAGATGATACTGAGGGAAATAGTCAAATATGAAGTTATGAAGATTCATTAAAAACATCAATCCATCAAGCAGTTAATTCCTCTTCCCAAATTTTTTGCTCATTATTTGAGAACTTTGTATGTATTTTGATCACATTCCCTCTCTCCCCAACTCCTACTAGAAACATCCTTTCTTCTTTACTCACCCAACTTTGTGTCCTCTTTACTTTTAAATTATTATTATTTTTTAAATCATCCAGAGTCATTTTTTTGCTGCCCATATATTCTTGGATTCTGGCCTTCCCCTGGAGCGGGTTTGACTTATTAGGGGCCACACTCTTCAGGACTTTTTCTCTCAGCAGCTATGAATTGCTGGTTGCTCCTCAGATAGGGGTGGTCCTTCGTGCCCACTTCTCTCCATGCTGGGATTTGTTCTGGCTTGAATTTGAACAGGTCTTGTACATGCGACCACAGCCTCTGTGAACTTGTATGTGCAGCTGCCTTGATGTGTTTGGAAGACACTGTTTTCTTGTATTCTTCTACCTCCTCTGCCTCTTATTCTGTCCCCTGTTCCCCAATGATCCTTGAGCCTTGGGAGGAGGAGTGTGATACAGATGTCCCAGTTAGGGCTGAGCATCCCACAGTTGCTTGTTCTCTGTACTTTGGCCAGTTGTGGGTCTCTGTGTCAATCACCATCTACTCCAAATTGGTGCTCTCGTGATGGCTGAGTTGATTCTTAATAGAAATTTGAGTGAGCGAGTGGAGAACAACTAGTGTCTTAATTATAGTATCAGCAAGAACAAAGGATGGATAGAAAGAAGAGAAAACAGCCCTGCAAAGACTCGAAGGTGTCGAGGAATACAATAACAGGATTCATGATAGCAGAACAAAGTTGGTGAGTGGGTAAACATCAGAAAATGTGGTGAGGATAGAGTGGGAAGTAGAGAAGATAGATTTTACACTCAGCTTTGTCCAGTTCCCTGCACCAACACCACCACTAGGCTTTTTCAGCATCAAGAGAGGGATCTCACCCCAAATTGCTTCGCTTTTCTCCAGAATATAGTGCATACAGTATTTGCTGGAAGAGTGCAAGGAAGAAGTCATACACCACCTCCTCTTCACAATGCTATTGTATTATGAATTTACAAATCTATCGGTCAGGCCGGAGCATGCAGAATGCAATTATTTCCCCAAAGTCCATCAAATAGCAAGCAAGCTCTCATACACATTCAAACCATGAGTCTGCATAACGTCTGTTCTAAGTGTCATCACAAAAGAGTCAAAAAGTAAGAAAATGAAAAAGTTACTATAAAGTCAGACTAATTGATTGTTAAAGAAAGTAAATAATATAAATGTTTTTGGTTGATGGGCATACATAGCCTGAAAGTTGGATAGTAAGGATATTACATGCAAATGGTAACAAAAGAGAGATGAGGCCATTCTTATATCAAACACCAAAGAGTTCAAGTTCAAAAGCTGTCACAAAAGATAAAAACTTTTATTACATAATGAAAGTGACAGTTCAAGAGGAATTTTAACAATTATAAATATGTATGTACCCAGTGTGGGAGCACATAAATATATAAACAACAATGGATATTAAGGGAGAAACATTAATAAAAGGGTAGTATGAGACTCTATTATTCTGCTTGTATTAACAGGCAGAGCAGACAAAGTCAGTGTGGAAGCAGCAGCCATGAATAATACTGTAGACCAGACAGA
The DNA here is from genome assembly GCA_902168415.1 of Peromyscus melanophrys. NCBI lineage: Eukaryota > Metazoa > Chordata > Mammalia > Rodentia > Cricetidae > Peromyscus > Peromyscus melanophrys. The sequence continues at coordinate 8,012 of CABHPR010041641.1, forward strand.
CTGAAAAGCTAGACCAGGCCGGGCGGTGGTGGCGCACGCCTTTAATCCCAGCACTCAGGAGGCAGAGGCAGGCCGGTCTTTGTGAGTTCGAGGCCAGCCTGGTCTACAGAGTGAGATCCAGGAAAGGCGCAAAGCTACACAGAGAAACCCTGTCTCGAAAGACCAAAGGAAAAAAAAAAAGCTAGACCAGACAGACTGAAAAGCATTTACAGCACACCACAACCAATGGTCGCAGACTACACATTCTTCTCAGGTACTCATGCAATGCTGTCCAGAATTCATTGAATAGAAATTAAGCACAGAAGGAACTAACTTACTATGATAAAGGCCACAACTAACATCACTAAATGGTGAAAAGCAGAAAGATTTTCCTCTAAGATCATAAAGAAGTCAATCATATACATTCTCACCATCTATTCAGTGGTTTATTGGAATCTGTAGCTAGAGTCATTAGGAAAGAAAAGAAAACATACCCAAGCATGAAAGAAGGAAGTAAAATTAATTCTGCAGATTTCATGATATCATGAGTAGAAAATAAGTCAAAGAGTTAAATAAACATTTGGTTCAAAATCAGCCTATATGAACTAACAATGAAATATCTCAGGAGGATTTTTAAAAATCTCACTTAAAAATCAAAGCTGTGGAATATTAAAATTAATCAAGGATTATGTATGACAAACTTGACGGTACTGACGACAGAAAATAAACACAAATAAATGGAAAGTTCCTATGTTCTGAGACTGAGAAGACCAATACAAAGGTGTCCATCCATGCTACTCTACAGACTATCCTTATCAAAATCCCAATGACATTTTTTCACATAAGCAGAAAATCTAATCTGAAACATATAACGAGCCACAAAAGACCTTGAACAGCTAAAGCAATTTTTAGCCATAATAAAAGCTCTGCTATTATGGTTTGTGACTTAAAATATATTGCAAAGCTATACTAATCAAAACAGTTATGGTGCTGGAATAAAACAGATGTAGAAGACATTAGAACAAAAATAGAGAGAAATAGGTCCAAGCATATACAACCAGCTAATCTTTGACAAGGGTGATAGAAATAAACAATATCTCACCAGCAAAGGATGTTGGGAAAGTAAATTAGGCAGATGCGAAGGACTGAAGGTGGGCCCCACTATACATAATCAACTCAAGGGGATTAAACACTTAAGTAATGCCTGGTGACATAGAACTCCTGGAAGTTAATAGCAGGGGAAGCTTCTGGATAGTGGATTTGGCAATGGTTTCTGGAATATAGCAGACAAAACGAAGGTGATGAAAATGAACAAGAGAAATGATATCAAAATGCTTCTGTGCAGCAAAGAAATTGACCAACTAAAGGAAAATTCATTCTAATGTAAAAAAGAGAAGCCATGGTCCTAAACCACAGATGTGATAAATACATAAGGAGTCTCTCTGCTCCATACAAAAAAGCCAACAAATGTTATGATTTTAAAAGGGCAAAGGAGTGGACAGACATTTCTCTAGAAATTCTAGACATACAAATGGTTCATAGGTATGTGAAGAGATGCTCAATCACAAAGAGAGACTGCCTTACACTTTGTACTATAATTGTTATATTTTTATTTTTAAAAGATGAGTGCTTGAAAATACACCCAGAAAATGAACCTTTGTGTGTTATTGTTGGGGAAACAAATTGCCAAAACCATATAAAGTTTCCTCAGAAAATTAAAATAGAACTGCCACATGATTAGGGAATCACACTTCTGGGCACACATCCAAAGGATTTGTAATCAGGATCTTGAAAAGACATTTGCACTCCACTGGTCATTGCAACCCTATTAATGATAGCCAAGATAATGAAGCACCCAAATGTCCAGCAGGGTATGTACATACATGGCATCTACATACAAATAATGTCAGTGCTTTTCAAAGGAGAAAACTTGGCCATCTGTGACAACATAAATGTACCTGGTGGACATGTTAAGTGAAACCATGCAGACACAGAAGGACAAGCACAACGTAATGTCACTTACACAGTAAAAGAATCAAGACTCCTGGAAGCAGAGACTCAATGGTGGTGGGCAGTGCCTGGGAAGAGAGGGAAATCTAGACACAGTGGTCAAAGGGTCTGAGGCTTTGCTATACAGAATGAAAGAGTCTTAAAGACGCAAGGTGCCTAGATTAATGATATTGTACACTTAAAATTTACTGGAAGAGTAGAGCATATGCTAAGTGTGATTATTGCATGCATGCAACTAGCATATAGGAAGAAACTTGTGCAGGATATAGATGTCTATGGCATAAATTGTATACTATATTTTAAATACATAATATTTAATGCATAAACTCACTGAGTTGTATGTATTAAATATGTATAATTTTTGAATGTCAGAATTTAACAAGGTGCACTACTCTTTCTAAAGAAAGGTATCCTAGAGTGAAGACCATAAGCAAGAGGGCAAGGAACACACACTATACTATTTTGCCTTTCAAGCTTAAGACACTGACTAACCCCTTTTAAAGGAAAAATTTATTTACTTTCTTATGGTCCATAATGTTAACCTATTTATTTTATTATAATGTTATTTACACACATAAAAGTAAAAGCAGGAATAAATTGCTCATCTTATGGTTGTATCAAATAAAAATAGCATAAAGTTATTCATCAAATATAAGTAAAATTGGAAAACAGCTAAACTTTACATGGAATAAAAACATGAAGGAGCTGTTTCAGGTAGAAGTAAATCTCCCTACACTTACCCTGTGAGACTGTTTGGAGGTCCACTTGGCTGTATTCCCCTGAACCTCAGCTTTCCATCACAGAGTTTCTATTCTTATCATTGCAAAAATTTTTCACTAAGAAGTTCCATGACGTTATTTGGTTTTCAGTTGGTGTGAATAGATCACTTATTCCTTGAGGGCATTTTAATTTTCTTTTTCTCCATGAACTCAGAACAACTTACTGGTATGACTTGAGGCAATTGTTCTTAAATTCAGTTAAAAAAAAAAACCACCCAAAACCTCATGAGTTAGTTAAAGAAGTGGCATAAACCTTAAAAGTATTTAAATGATCATAAAATTCAAATGAAGAATTATACTATCTTTCTCTGTCTAGGGATTTTTAGGTGTCTGAGATTCACAGATGCCACAGAATAGTTCACTAAATCTTCATTTTTTTCACCAGCTTGCCTCTGTGGCCATATCCTGTACCTTATCACCCACTTAACTTCACCTTTACCTACACTCTGGCCACTGTGAGATGGGTGGGGAAAGGAGAACACATTTAAGCCAGGCGTGTGCAGTCCATTGGCTGGTTAACTAACACCAGGAATTTTTAGATGTGAAAACAGGAGTAGGCTACATTTCCATCCCTTTGCTTCTCTCTCTGAATAAAGAAGAAAGTTTCCCGTTGATAAGACACATGGATACAGAAAGCTGATGCCAAGTGGAGAGCAGAAATCTGTCACTCACGTGAAAAGTGAAGTTATGGGCCATAGACATCACCAACATCTTGGATTATCTTGCAGGTACCAACAAACCAGCTCAAGTCAATTTATGATAAAAAAGAAAAGCCAACTGCTTCCTAGACCGGAAGAACAATGATTCCACCTGGAACAAGGCTTTCTTTCTCATTGTTCTCTACTCTGCTCTTTGCTTTCTTGTAAGACAGTGCACGAAGGTAATAGAGAAAACATGCACCTCATTCCAGTCAACATCGGTCTTCTTGCGGCTCCAACTGAATCTACAAGCCTATCCCTGATGTCCTTTGTGAGACCTAGAGTTCAATGCTGTGATTCACATGCCCCATCCTCACAGCGATGGATAATGTTGTCATTTCTCCTAAAAGCACATGGCTTGAAAATGAGAGAATTGTAGAAGGGCAACGGATATTTGGTGGCAACCAACCACATCACTGAATCTGATGTGTTCCAGTTTCTTTGCAAATTAATTTCAATAGTCATCATTTTTTTGCTTACCTCTCACGATGAGTGTGAGAACCAAATGAGGCACTGGATATAAAAACATTTGTTAACCAACAAATGCAGACAACACAAAGTGTCACAGTTGAAAGGGCTCACTATTTCCCTTTCTCAAGTCTACAAGAGCAGAATCCAGCTGCGTGAACATCTGTACCTTACGGACTACAAAGCCAACTCTCCTGGGATTACTTCCTCTTGCAGAGTCCAACAGTTTTCCCCTTGTTACACTTGTTTATGTTGCAGAATACTACTTCCACTGTGTAAAGGTGTGTTACATTTGTTTATGCTGCATTTGTTTAAAGATGTAAGGACGTGTGTTTAATGATGTAAAGATGTGTTGCATCTGTCTCACCTTGCCTGCCTAAGGCACCTGATTGGTCTAACAAAAAGCTGAATGGCCAATAGCTAGACAGGAGAGGGATAGGCGGGGCTGGTGGGCAGAGAGAATAAATAGGAGGAGAGAAGAGAAGAAATGAAAGAAGAAGAGAATGAGGGAGGAAGAGAGGGGCATGCCCGGGGCAAGACGTCAGGCAGCTGCCAGCCAGCCAGATGTGGGAAGCAGTGAAAGTAAGGTATACAGAAAGAAAAAAAGGTAAAAGCCCTGAGCAAAACACAGATGAAGAGAAACAGGTTATGTTATAAGAGCGAGCAAGAAACAAGCATAGGATAAAGCTGAGCATTTATAATTAATATTATGTTTCCATGTCATGATTTGGGAGCTGGTTGGTGGCCCACAAGAAAAAGCCTGCTGCAGACCCCTAATTCCCACCTCCTCTTATTTCACAGACATAGAAAGCAGGTGCAAATTGCTTCTTACTGGAATCTTGAACTAAAAAAATAGCCACAATTCAAAAGAGAAGGTACCAAGAAAGTAAACAACACATTGAAGGATTCCTTGGTTTTGAAACATATGTCAAGCATTCAAAGAACGCCACATTCTTTGGGCGTCTTCTTCCGGACAGAGGCAGTTGGAATCAAGATTTGTTGCTTGTGCCAATAGATTGGTGTTTAGATAGGCAGATTCCCCAGGAGGGGTTCATGGATGGACAGAGGTAACAGGAGGAACAGATCTGAGGCCCCGTTAAATCTGTCCTGTGGCAACAATAACAATATCATAGGGGCTGCTTGCGGGGATCCTTTGATGTGAAAACAATATTTAGAAAGAAGCTGAATGCCAAGGCATTCTCACAGACATGCTCTGATAGGACTTTTGAGTTGTCAGTTTCAAAAAAAAATATAGTGAGCTTCCTTGATTTTATAACTTTGTTGAATGTGAATCCCATCCTCCTTTCCAAACAGATTTGACATAACTTTGTTGGCATTTTCCATGCAGCCCACGCTGACATAAAGTTTATGGAAATTTTAATCAGTGTTTTGGGAGGGATGGCTTGGAAATGAATCCATTCCCGTGAGCTCTGCAGGCTTTTCTGCACAGAGCACCTTTGTGTAAATGATGGAAGGATGTATGTTGCAAAGAGAACAGTGGGAAGTGTCATCCCTCCTGGGTAAGGCTGCCCTTTGCTGAGTGCACAGCTGGCCTGGGTGGGACCCTGCTGCACATACACTCAGAGTGATCTGGAATCCTGGGTCACTTGAAATTGGGGGGACAGAAAAAAACAAAACAAAGGAACTGTATTTGTTGCTTTTGTCAATGTTTTGGAACCTTACAGCAGAAGTGGAGGTCTTGAGGAAGGGCTTAGAGAAGAGTTGAGTGAAGAGAGATTTTGAAACTTGACGGCATGGTCCTCAATGTAAGACATTCCTGTTTTGAATACCTGGGATAAGGGCTGGAGATGTGTGTCTTGGGAAGCTGCTTGTGCTCAGTGCTGGTTTCCTCAGAGGGTTCTCTGGACAGCCTACTGCAACCCCTGTCTCTTCCTCACTGAGCTCATTGGATTTCTTAATGTGTGGTTAGAAATGGCTTCTGTTTTAACTTGTAAGTGTTCATTTCATAGTTGCTTGTTTTTCCCTCTTTTTTTATTTAAAATTTTAAATTATGATATTTTTATGAATTCTTGGAGAATAGCTTTTGAGACACGCCTGCTCCCTCTGAGGGGCTCTCACCTCTCTGCTTTTGAGTTCCTTTTGGATTTTGTCTTGCTCGGATAATACCTCTAGCTACGCTCTGTCTTAGTGGGCTTTCAAATGCTGTGATCAAACACTATGACCCAAAGGCACCTGGGGGGAGGAAATTGTTTATTTCATCTTAGAACTCTCAGGTCACACTCCACCACTACAAGAAGTCAGCGCAAAAATTCAGGGCAGGAACCCGGAGGCTGGAATGGAAGTAGAAACCATGAAGGAGTGCTGCTTACTGGCTTGCTCTCCATGGCTTGCTCAGCCTGCTTTCTTATACCATCCAGGACCACCAGCCTGGGGATGGCACTGCCTATAGGGAATCCGGCCATCTCATATCAATCGTTAATCAAGAAAATATCCTGTAGACTTGTGTAATGGAGATATTTTCTAAATTGAGATTCCCTCTTCCCAGATATTTCTAGGTTTGTGTCAAGTTGACAAAATGCAACCAGTACCTGCTCTGCAGTATAATTTTATGAACACATTGTATCACCTAATATTAACCCCTGAAAATCTTATACTCTCTGACATCTAGGGGTTACCCACTGGAGCCTTCAGATTATATCCTTTCCACAGATGTATTTATTTTATTTAGTTTTCACAGTGTTTAAAACTATTTTTTCCAGCTTTTAGAAACCAAGCTCTTATGTCCCAATGGCCCTGTAAATATAATAACTAGCGTGCAATGTCCAGTCACTCAGTTGAGTTTCTAGAGACTTGCCACAGGGTCTCCACATTCCTGCCTTGTAGCTCCAAAGCAAAGGGGGATGGTGGGTTCCCCTTCAGGTAGGGGCTGTGGGCTCCCTGTTCTACCTGGGTTTTTTCACCATTCTCTTTCCTTCTTGGACCTTAGTTGCTGTCTAGAGTTGTAACTCCATTACTAAGTTTTGAGTTCTACACGGTACCAGCTGTTTGACAGGTGCTTCATGAATATTTACAGATTGGCAAAATGAAAGACTAAACCACTCCAGGAGATGTGTGCTTGAGTTCACCTCTCCATCTAAGCTGCCAGATAGGAATTCATAAAAGGAACCAAGGATTCTATAAGACTTGTATTGTGGTTTCTCCCAGTCAGGAGTTATGAACCAGTTCCTTATTTTCAGGAGATTCATCCAAATCTCTTTCTTTGCCAACTGCCAAGTAGCTAAGCAGCCCTCCTCCAGCTGAAGGAGACAGCACCAAACTTGGAAATTCCAGTGAGTGTGTTGTTCTTAACCAACCTCTGAGTTTCTGCACAGTAGTCCGCTCCTCTCCAGAGTCGTCAAATTTGGCTTCAAGTAACTCTCCAACGAAAAGCCCCTTGGGGTATAAGCTTTTGTCTAAGAATATCCCCCCTCCCCCACCACTCCCTCTTGACTGCTAGGATCATTGGTAGGTTATTATTTTTTTCTGAGATAAAAATGTAAGTGTTTTCAACTCAGAGTCTTAAACATAGTCTCATCTCTGCCGTGAGATTTCACATCTTTCAATTCAACGTTCACTGCCAACCATTCTGCATCTTCAAGAACAGCATGCTTGCTGGCTAGTCATATATCAGCTTGACATACAAACTTGTTATCTGTTTTTTTTTTTCTTTTTTTTTCTGGAGCTGAGGACCGAACCCAGGGCCTTGCACTTGCTAGGCAAGCGCTCTACCACTGAGCTAAATCCCCAACCCCTAAACTTATTATCTGAAAGGAGGGACCCACAATGGAGACGATGCTTCCATAAGATCCGGCTGTAAAAACATTTTCTGAATTGGTGATGGGCAAGGGCCCAGCCCATTGTAGTGGTACCATCCCTCAGCTGGTGGTCCTGGGTTATTATAAGAAGGCAGGCTGAGCAAGCCACGGGGAGCAAGCCATAAGCAGCACCCCCGATGGCCTCTGCATTAGCTCCTGACACCAGGTTTGAGTTCCTGTTCTTGATTTCCTTTGATGATGAACAGCAATATATAAGGCAAATAAGTGTAAGTATAAGCCAAATAAACCCTTTCCTCCTCAACTTGCTTTTTGGTCATGATGTTTCATTGCAGCAATAGAAACCCCAACTGAGACAACATATAAACCACTCAAGAAGATGTTTGGAGACATGTAGGACCTTTTGCAATTTATTAGTCATGGGTTAATGTTTTTTTTGGGTTTGGTTGGTTTTTTTTTTCTGGTTGCCTGCTTTTAATCCAATGCTGTTTCCCCCTCCACAGATATGATAGTACTAATATTGTTTCCATTAAAACATATTTAGTAAAAAATTAAATATGTGTTGATAAAATAAGGAATGACAGTCCCAAAGGAGTGAAGATGTGGCAGAAATGCTGAGACAGTGATGGGCATGGCAATTCTTTGGAAAACACTGAGCATTAAGATACAGTTTCAAAGTGAGGTAGGCTGCCGATGGAGCTCAGTAGGTAACATGCTTGCCTACCATCCAGGATATTGTGGGTTTGATCCAGGCACCACATAAACTAAGTATGATAATCTGTGATTGTAATCCCAGCATTGGGGGGGGGGG
>CABHPR010041652.1:0-21278 GCA_902168415.1 Peromyscus melanophrys
ACACACACACACACACACACACACACACACACACACACAGGAATTTTATTTAGCTATCAAGAAAAATGAAACTTTCAGGGAAATGGATGGATCTGGAATACAGTCTATTACACCAGTTGGAACAGACTAGCACAGACACATGTTCTCTCATGGCGATGCTGCCTTCCAGTGTTTACATGCGTATGTGTGTATGTGGGTGTGAGTGTAGCTATGGAACCAGACAGGACCAGCAGGAAGGTGAATAGAAGTATTGATGACGACCAGTGATGGCAGCAGAACATGTGACAGGGAAACAGAGAGGAGGCCACTGTGGGTGAAAGGGAACAGGCAGGGCAGGGAGCTGGGGAGGAGAGCTGGGGAGGAGACTCAACGAAAACAAGTCTTGCCTGAAAATACTGGAGTGAAACCTAGTGCTCAGTATGGTAGTTAATGAATAATATCTTTCTCAAGTTTGGAAGAACATAGATTCTAAGAATGTGCCAGTCAGCTTCGAGAGCCCAGAGACATTTCTGCTGATCCTGCTGCTGTTAATTCAGAGACCTGTTGAAATGTGTTGAATGTGCCAGCCATGTTTTCTTCTAGTGAATGCTAGCGTGCCCCTGCCTTTCACTGGGTTATCCTTCCTCTCGCTCTGACCACTCGCCTAATTCTCCCACACAGGCCTGCCACGGCAGCGTTTCCAGCTGTGTTGATTGACGACCTACCGCAGCAGAAGTTAGGGTGGGACTGGTAACTAGTTACCCAGAGGTTTCTAAAGCACAGCACATTGCCTGTACCTTGTCTTCGTGAGTCTCCGACGGCATGTAGAGCCTTACTTGTGGCGGAATGAGGGGTGGATTATGAAAGGACAGTTGTCCTTGGGAGAATGTTGTCACCTCAGATCTGGAGGGAAGTAATTCATGGCTGGGCTGCAGCAGCCCACTCTGTTGTTCTCATGCATTTTTTTTTAAAACCTCATCCACCCATCATATTTGGTATTCTTCATCTTACGGAACTACAAACCATTCTTACTCAGAGGGATATGTTGTCAAACACAGATCTGTTTGTACCTTCCCTGCTTTGGGTTTAGTTTTGATTTTAAGTTACCTGGAGCAGAATTTCCATCTCCCTTGGGTTGGATGCCACCTAGTTTTGGGCCTTGACATTTCCCCTTCCGTCTGTCCGTTGCTGGGAAATGTGAAGGCTTTTTATTACCACATGAAAAAATCATTAGGAAAGTACATCGACTGCCAAAAGTTATGTCAGTATATAAAAATCACATCAAACAGTCCAAAATACTTTAGATTATGAATTATTTATCCTTACTAAGGTTTTATGTAATTTATTAAAGGTGGTGAAAGGTGATCACATTGTAAAAGTAAATGGTTTCTCTTAGTAAGGGGTCATTAAAGAATACAGTGAAAGACACTGAAAACCAAGAGAACCTTTAGTAGAAGTGTAGAAAAGTCACAGTCACGGTCACATTGTCAGGGATTCAGTGCTGGCAGGTTGTTCCCAGGTCTCCAGGGAAAGAGAATTTAGAGGATGTATAGATGCTGTTTTCATGTCTATAAACTCCCATTTAATACCTTGAAGCGGGAAGCAGACTGGCATCATTTCAGGAAAGTAAATGACTCCAAGCACAATTGTTTAATAAACATATAGAGCATTCATATAGAGCCTGTAAACTTTAGATTTTGGTATTTCATCCAGTCATGTTTAAAACATTTACTTCTATATCACCAAATACTGTCTGTTGCAGAAAGGGGTTCGGGGCCCTGGGAGAAATGACCGGTTTTAGGTCAGAAGAAGCAAAGTTACCAGTTGAGCCTAGAGCGGTTTGTCACAATAGAAAATAAGGAAGGTTATACTGCATAAATAAAAATAAAAATCATCTTGGCCAGAGAATATTCAGGACGCCCCATTACCTGGAAGTGTAGAGTACAGAAACAATCAGGACCTGCTCTGTGCTGTGTCCGTGATCTGACTCAGGCTCTCTCAGAAGGGGAGTCCTCTTTGTAGGAGGCTCATCACAGATAAGTTAAAAATGACCAATAGACAATAACTTCGAGGTCATTAATAAACTGTTGGATCTAGGCAAATGTCACAGTGCCTAACAGCAGTCAGACAGTCTCGGATTTCTAGTGAAATTTCAGACACTGCATGAAGGACTCTTCACCCCACTCTCCAGATTAGGGCCTGAACCAGACAAAGCCTGTAGATCAAATCACAGGGTATAGGAAAGCGAAGACCAGGGCAACATCAAACCACACCAGCGTGGTGGAGTGGACACATCCGGATTTGGAAACTCAGCCAAAGAACGTATTTCTTCCAATAGCAATTACAAAGTCTACACGAAAGACTAGAAATGAAGGCTGCCTGCAGTTAATAGAAAAGGAACAAGCCCACCAAGGAAGTCCAATGTCTGCCCAGTGTATGAATTCCTATTCAGACTAAGACAAAATGACCAGCCATCCAAACACTTCCATATTAAAAACAGCGGTCATTTCAGTGTGGCAACACTGTTGTATGTGTTGCTTAGTGTTTTCTAATGTCTCTGTCTTTCCAAAACACACTGGAATACCTATAACTGAATGACTCAATACTTGGCATTTACTGTAGAATAATATGGCCTGTGGGGCCAGAAATGGGACTGGCCAGGGGCGGTTGATGGAACTATAAGTAAGACAAGCTTGGCCGAGAATTGATGAATCCAGGAAGTAGACGGTTTTAGTTAGGGTGGGAAGTGTGGCAGCTAGGAGCATGGCAGTGTGCAGGCAGACATGGTGCTGGAGAATCCTACATCTTGATCCAAAGGCAACAGGAAGGCAACTGTCTCACTTTAGCATACTTGGGACCTCAAAGCCTGCCTCCACAGTGACGCACTTCCTCCAACAAGGCCACACCTACTCCACCAAGGCCACACCTCCCATTAGTGCCACTCCCTTTGCGAGCCATTTTCTTTCAAACCAGCACATAGACATAACTGGTTTGTTACTCTGTTTCATTTCTTTTTTTTGCATATATTTGTTGCTGAAATAAAATTTAATATATGTCTATCTCTCTATATAAACATTCTATGAAATTCATAGACTTGCAAAATTTTTTACCAAATGTTACAAAGAATCCTTTACTGCTATGCAGCTGTTAGAAGGGGCAGCCCCCCGGGACACCGGCACTTCAAGGACTTGTAGTAACGGTTCTGTGAGATAATGTCTAAAGCTACAAGATTGCCCGGCTTGGGGGAATGCTCAGTGGTTAGGAGCATTGGCTGTTCTTGCAGAGGATCCAGTCTAGTTCCCAGCACCCACGCTGAGCCACTCACAACCACCTGTAACTCCTACTCCAGGGAATCCAGCATCCTTTTCTGCCCTCTACACTTACATATGCATACACACGATTCAAAATAAAAGAAATCTTCGTTTTGCTTTTTTGAGACAGGGTTTCTCTGTATGGCCGTTGATGTCCTAGAACTCACTCTGTAGACCAGGTTGGCCTTGAACTCACAGAGATCCACCTGCCTCTGCCTCCCGAGTGCAGGGATTAAAGGTGTGCACCACCATCGCCCTGCAAAAACTTTAAAAAAGAAACAAGATTGCTGTGGTGCACAGTGTTGTAAGTCTGGTAACTTAATGTCCCACATAAACGTAAGGTCAAAAGTGAGACTCTTAATTTTGTTATAAGTTAAGAATCCCAGAGCCTGAAGAACTTTAGAGTCTAGATGGGAGAAATGTGAAGTGGTACCACAGGAAAAAACTACATGAAATGTGGTCCGAATAGACAGCTACAAGGAACTAAGGGGAGAAGGGCCGCGAATAGGTTTGGCCTGCTGGTCTCTCTAGAGCATGGCTGTTGAAACTTCCTCCTCCAAACCCCTCTTCACCGGAGAAATCCTTACCTGAGCTCAGCTAGGTAGGTGAGTAAAACAGATACATGAATCAGACATTTATGACAGTAAATTATGAAGAACTGTAAAACGGTCCATTGATATGGGTGTGATTTTACCATGAAGCTAGGCCCAGTGGCTTACACCTGTGATTTTAGCAATGGGAAACAGGCAGAAGTTCACTGCACGTTCAAGGCCAGCCTGGTTTACATAGCGAGTTCCAGGCCAGCCAGAGACAGAGTGAGACCCTCTCTCAAAAAATAAAAGACAGAAAGAAAAAAAGAGATGAAAGCAAATTTGCGTACTAGAGATGGATGTGCTTGTTGGTCTTAGCACAATACAGTCCAAAAATGCATTGTTTTGATACATACGTGCTCAGGACTGACAGCAGGAAAGTATTAAAAGCCTTGTTTTCTATAATTAAGCCGGCATGTTTCTGTAAGAGCAGCAAGCTCTATATGTACATCAAAAATAACTGCACTTAACAAAACACAGTAGTCTCCGATCTGAGCCGGGGGTTTCAGGCAGTGCTCAGTGGCATGTCGAGGTATCACGGCATGCCGTGGGAAGTGCACGTGGTATGTGTTCAGGGTGACGGCTGCAGTGAAGACTCCTGATGCAGCATGGTCAAGCACTGCCAGGAACACTGTGGAGCCAGAACACATCTGATTATGAACTAATGGTTGGGTGCTGCACGTTCAGAAACCGTTTACCGTTGCCCGATTTTCTGCTACCTCCCTGGGCCATCTGACCACCCGTGTGGGGTCAGGAGGACCCACATGAAGAAGCTTTGTTGTAAAGCTGCACCATGAATGTCCTCCTTGATCATGTGTCTTTTGTATTTCCAAGGTAATTTATTTTCTTGTGAGTAAATAAACGTATTTTCATTTGTTTTGTCCTAGCTGGGGAATGGCGGTCAACGTGTATTCTACCTCGATAACCCAGGAGACTATGAGCAGGCATGACATCATTGCATGGGTTAATGACATCGTGTCTCTGAACTACACAAAAGTGGAACAGCTCTGTTCAGGTAAGAGATTGTCTTTTGAGTATTTACCTGATGTGTTTACTGGCAATTGAATGTGATTTTTATGAACCACACATGACATATTTGGGGTAAGACATATATATATAAGTATAGCTACATAATTAAAAGGGAAAACTTGGCTGTAGCTGGAGAACATATGGGGGGTGAAATGTCTGAGAACATCTAAGCACACAGCCATCCAGATGGGGGTATGAGCTGCTTCTGGCTTGCTGTCGGCCACGCCCCTCTGTAATGCTGGCTCTTAGCCTCCATTCCATAGTCCTGTTGTCAAGTCACCAGGCATGTGGCTTCAAACACAGTAGAGCTTGGCCTGGTGTTGCAGGGAGCCAATCCCAGCTGCGCAGGAGGCTGAACCAGGGTGTCGCAGGAACATGGCCGGCCTGGACCACATAATCCGTTCAAGGTCAGCCTGGGTAACCTGGTGGGACCTTGTTCCAAAATAAAAGCATCTGGAGGTAGAGATTAGAGCGCTTGTCTGTAGGAACAGACAGACAAACAACAACCCCACGGTGGATCTTCAGGGCTTCATACCGTCCTTCTCAGTTCGATTGTGCACAGCTCTCTTCCTGGAACCTTAGCTCCACAAAACCCTGGGTTCTCTACAGACTCCTCCCCTTTGGCACCCCCTATTTTTCTTCACGCTCCCAAGGCTTTCCTCCTCTTTGTGTATGTGGTAACATCCTGTTCACAGTTTAATCTGCCTCACCTACTGTCAGCTCTGGGAAGACTTCCCAGGCTTGGTAGTTTTCCCCAAACCCCGCCCGCCTCCGTCCAGGATAACACCTGTCATGCTGTGTATAACATCGGACTCCCAGTCCCAGGAGGCACTGGGGTTCTTAAGAACAGGTCTGTAGTTTACTGTTTGTCTAATGCCCAATGCTCCACTGTACCTGATACTGAGTAGTTCTGTAGGAATGCATATTGGGTTAAACCTGTTTGAAAAAAGATGCAATTCCAAAAATAAAGTCCAAGTGTGTTGAAGTAATCTGCCTTTAGCTTTGAGTGTAAACTGAAATAAAGTATTCTCCTTTGCCAAGTAAATGTTTTCTTGTAAACGAATAGACAAAGAGATGTCTTCTTTGCCTGTGGCCCTAACATGAACATGGTGTTCGGGAATATAGCATTACTGAAGTGTGTTTGTGCGAAGGCATTCAGATGTGGAAGAGTTCTGAGTTTCAGCTGACTTGTTGGTATTGGGCTGTGACCAATCTTTCCAGCAGGTCGTATGCAAAAAAGACTTCATGCAGTACCATCAGAATTTGCAAAGTCCCCCGTAATAGATTAATGTTTCCTTTCTGCTTTGAGACACATTTCTGACTGGAAAACTGTGAGTCCCAGACAGGCATGGGTTCTCTCTGCAGCTTGCAATGCTTGTGTGAGAAACCTCAAACCACTAACCGTGAAATGTAGGTCTCCCAAACCTGTCCGGCACCAACTCCATCTTCTTAGTCTAATTTGTCTTCAGCAATGGCATTTGGCAGAAAGAAGTGGTCTTTCTATTTGTTTGTTTATGAATTCATTTCTCTAGTCTCATTCTAGAAGACTTTGAAGCAGGTAGGACAGTGCCTCTCGGATAAGAACGAATCCGAATACCGATGACCTTAGTGGTTTGTCCTTATCATGCTTAGGAATGCTCAGATTCATGGAGTATACTGTATCTTGGGTATTTATTTTGGTTCCTTGTAGCTTCTGTGGTATTTGATTTTAGTGATGTGCTCTGGGAAGACACTCGAAGATCACACGTTTCTGCAGACTGTACCTTCCTGACACCACCCCCACCCCCATGAAGACTTGCACCCCACACCTGGCGGTTGGTTCCCCTTCTGCCTTTCTCCCCTGTGGTGTCTCTCTCTCCTTTAGTTCTAGCTAACAGATCTCCCTCAAAGCCAATGTTAAAACAAACATCAGTTAGAATGTATGGAGTTCTAAGTGTGCAGAAGTTCATTGAAGTGTATAGACTTTGGAGCAGGTTACTTGTGAGAGAGGGGTGTGTGTGTGTGTGTGTGTGTGTGTGTGTGTGTGTGTGTGTGTGTGTGTGTGTTTGTATTTAATTTGGAAGCTCTTTACAATAAGTTTTAATAATTTTTTAGAAATATAAGGCAAGGTGGAGAAAATGAACATCAACTTTTCTTTAGTTGCAAAAAGCTGAAACACAACTTTGGTGTTGTATTTGCTTCTGAGCTTTCTGCCTTTATCTGACATCTCTTTCTGCCCCCATAAACATTTTTAAATGCTCTCTAACGTAAGAGTAGTGGGCTGGGGTGGTCATAGCTCAGTGGTAGACCATTGGTCTCATGTGTACAAGGCTCTGCATTCAATTCCCAGCACCAAAATAAGTAAATAAATGAGTCACATGGAAATACCTTGTAATACATTTCAAAATAATGCAAATTATTCGCTCTTGTTTCTTGTTATCGTATCCAAGGATGTAACTTTATGACCACCTTCTTTGAACATTAAATCTGGGTCATGGATCTGTGTGCATATTCGAATTGCATTTATTTCTTGCCAAAAGCAATCTGTTTCAAGGGAAGCAGAGGGCTGTTCCATTTTGTACTTCTGGCCACCTAAATCTGCTTTGGAATCTAATCATGTTGATTCCCCTCGTGGAATGGGAGGCTGGTTCAGGAGCACTGTCACACTGGTCCAGCTTAGAAATACCTTTCTGTTTCCATTCATTTGCTTTGTGAAATATAGAGGGCTTTTAAGGGGCGTGGTCAGGGGATGATGCCCTATTTTTGTTTGAGTTCCAGTTCAAACCAGTTTAGTAGATGTTTTCCAAGGTCGTGAAGAGAGGAGTTGGTCAGTATGGTGCTAAACATTCCTCAACTTGAGATACTTTGTTGAGGGTGACAGAAAAGAAGTGGACCTGTGCGGAAAGGAGGAGGGAAAAGAAACAGGAAGGAAGTTGGACTTCAGACAGGGGATTGCATCTCTCCCCTACTTTTCACCCTGCCCTGCTGCCCTCTGCCCCCTTTGAAACTTAAACTTACTCCTCTCAACCCCATTGCGGCTATGTCTGGATCTTCTCTCCTAGGCTGGGGGTAAGTGCAAAGCCAGCTTTCCCAGCTGGCCTCTTTCTAAAGTCTGTGCATCTCCCCGTCTCCTTCCCACCCCCTCACAGGACAGGAAGCATGGACAGCAGATACCAGCAGGCATTCCACACTGAGGGGACCGCTGCCAGCTTCGTCACGCAGTCCCGTCCTGGCACTCTGGCTGGTGGAAGGCTCAGTTATTTTCCTGAGCATCTGAGTATTTAAATAAAATGTCATTTAAATGAAGGCATTTTTGAAAATTTTAAAATATTTTTTTTGATTGACTTTTTTTAAAGGTAGAAAAAACGCTCAAGGTTGGATTTAATATGTGTTTCTTCAGATTGGTTCAAGCTTTATGTTGGATGAAGTTTCTGGTTTTTGTTTGTTTTCTTATTCTGGGAAAGCTTCTGAATTTGGCTGATGAAACTGTGGTTGCATTTACAAAGATCGGTATCTGAACTGGTAGAAGGAACATGATTTGTAGTATGCACTGGGCTTCTCGCAGGTGTGGCCATCAGGCACACTTGGGACCTGGAGGGTGAGTCCTCTGTGCTCTACCCTGATGGTAGTCCTTCCGGGGCAAGGTAGCAGTGCTTTGTGACCATTTTTGGCCACAGATCTGTGCTTGTTAAATAGGTTGGTTCCAGCCTAGCCCTGAGTCCCCTGTGCCTTCTCTCTCTGTCAGCAGAGAGGACGGGTTAGTGATGAAATCAGCTCAGAGGCTAAATTTAGTAGGGCTGATCTTACTGAGTCTCTCGTATTGAAACCAAGTAAGGATATTCCATCAGTGTCTGCAGGCCCCGGAGTTTACTTAGCTTTATAAAATCAGAGGTTTATTGTTTTCTCTGAGAAAGTGAGCCCGTGCAGAATGTGACTGTGGTCAGGTCATTGTGTGCTCGTGGAATATTATCCGTGCTTCGAGGCATTGTATAGAGATTTTGTCTAGGCTAGATATTTTTCCCCCCTAATTTTATTTGACCAGCTAATTTCAAAATCCATTTACTTGGTTTCAAGTATAACAAATAACTGGAAAAGAGAGGGGTAACAAGTGGCATGGGCCATGTCTGGGTGTGGTCCAGCCGGAGGGTGGATTGCTGCAGTGGGTAGCTGCAGTGGGTAACATCCTCGAGTCTCCACCAATGCACGGGCTAAATACAGCTTATTCTTTTGAGCAGAGACTATAGAATATAACAGCAGGTTCCTCCCTTATAATTTTGTATATTTCCATTATCTTGATACTTTGTTATTGAAGATAAACATACATTGGTAGGATTGGAGGGTGTTGGTTTGATTTGGTTTGGTTTGGCTTGGGGTTTTGCCCTGGAATTTTTGTGAGTGTGCTTGCCTGCCTTTGCAATGCCGATACCAGTGCAGGATGGAGTGTACATTCATTCACCTTGACTTACCAAACCGCTACTAGGAATTCCTGATTTTTTTTTCCACATTCACATGTTTGATCCTGGAAACAGTTGCCACATCTTCACCCTATGCTTGTTCTGACCGTGAGTGTAGCTGAAGAGAGATGGAAGTGTGCAAAGGAGAGTGTTAAATAAAGGAGGTGAGGACTAAGAGAGTCAGCCGAAAAGACACTCAGACTGTGTGGGTGTGGCGGGCTGCTCCCGAGTGACAGAGTGGCAGCTGTTGAAGAAACACCCCACAAGGGTTGTCCTCCTCCTGGAGTCAGGTGGGGTGACCGTTGTGTAGCAGCCCATGTAGGATGCTGAGTTTCTTCAGTGGACAGCCCCTCCAAACCAGGGCAGCCTGTGCCTGGGCCTTCAGTCCTTGGATTCATGGAGTAAGGAGTGTGTGAGCACAGGTTGGAAGCCACTGTGCATGTGTGAGGTAGTTCAGGGAATCATAGAGGGCTAACTTCTTTGGGAGGAACAAAACAGACACACCGGAGTTCCAGAAAACTGGGCAGGTGTCAGATGACCCTTAGCTTTGATTGACATCTGTCCCTCTATCCCATTTTTGGCCTCTGCTGACGTCCCTTCAGCATGATGGGACTCCATAAATAAAGACAAATTAAAAACAAACAGCTAAGTGAAAATAGATGGCCTGAGAGGCATGTGTGTGTTTTATTGAAAGTTCTCTCTCTCTCTCTCTCTCTCTCTCTCTCTCTCTCTCTCTCTCTCTGGTGTATACATATATTTATATCATGAAAAGTCAAAAGACACATTCATGTTGAACTTAATAACATCACATAACTAACAGGAATAAATAAAAAATGATGACATCATTAAAAACTTAAACTAATAAACTGTGAATTCCTAATAAGATCAAAAAAAAAATAATGAGCAATTTATACAAAGCAATGTCCTTAGTTGTACCCTGGATTTTGATCTCAGTACTTCCTGTTATCTGGGGAAATTGCTACATGTGCTCAGTGTATAATCTTCATGATTCTGGTTGACTGTCTTACTGTATCCATGACAGGCTCCACTCGTTCCTAAGCCACTAACTGTATGAGCATGCTTGGAGAAGAGGGCATGCTTATCAAGGGAACCATGTGGGTTCTGGAGCTAATGAGAGCCCTGGCATAAACTCCATTGACTTTTGGGCCTGGGGCTCTGACTCCAGGGCCCAGGCAGTTTCTTAAGTGGTGTGAGAAGGCTTGGTGGAGCCAAGTACCTGTGGGTTTTAAGACTTGCTGAGTACATAATCTTGATGGTAATCGTAACTGGGGCCACCCCTAGAGACCCCTCCCCTATAAAACAAACTTGGTCTGTTTTGTAACATGCTTACTTTTACTTGATTGCATTTTGTTTTGAGACTGTCTCCCTATTTAGCTTAGGCTGGCCTCAAACTTTCAATCCCCCTGCCTCATCTTCCCAAGTGTGTCCCTAGAGATCTAGTGGTTAGGATTTAGTCATCTCCCAGATACTTTGATTATGGTTATACATCATCACACATGACCCAAAGTACTATTTTTGTCTTGTCTTGTTTTGTCTTTCTAGTTTGGGTTTTGGCTTGTTGGTTTGTTTGTTTGTTTGTTTGGGGTTTGTTGTGTTGTTTTGTTGAGATACGATCTCACTCGCTAGGCCAGGCTGGCCTTGAACTTTCAATCCTCCCATCCCTGCCTCCTAAGCTGGGCTGGCAATGCTTGCCTCCGAAGCACATGAAGACATTGCCTATTTTGAAATCATTCACCAGGGTCTATAAAAACCAATATCCTTACAAGAAAAGAGTATGTTCCAACATACTAGAAGTTATTTTGGACTTTTTCTCAAGATGTCAGTTATGTGACGTGATGGATATGTTCCTTATGAAACATTATTTTGAATTGTGTTTCCATTTTTTTCTTTTCCTTCTCTCCTCTCGCTTTAAAACCTCTGAAGACTTACCGGGAGAACGTAAATTTGGGGAGAAAGACAGTTCTTTTCATGAGAGCATTTACTATGGTGTAAGCACCTGTATGTTTTTCTAAAGGCTGGAGGTGTTTCCCAGCAGATGAACCAATGTCTTAGGACTGTGTGCACACCCGTTCTGTGCCTGACAGAAGCCCGTGCACACCCATTCTGTGCACACTCATTCTGTGCCTGACTGACAGAAGCCTGTGCACACCCGTTCTGTGCCTGACAGAAGCCTGTGCACACCCGTTCTGTGCACACTCGTTCTGTGCCTGACACAAGCCTGTGCACACTCGTTCTGTGCCTGACTGACAGAAGCCTGTACACACCCGTTCTGTGCCTGACAGAAGCCTGTGCACACCCGTTCTGTGCCTGACTGACAGAAGTCTGTGCCTGCCAGAAGAGGCCTGTGCACACCTGTTCTGTGCACACCCATTCTGTGCACACCCGTTCTGTACCTGATAGAAGCCACAGATCTCACTCTGTCATTTGAATCTGACACTCATTTTCATATTCCATGTCTGAACTAGTCCAGCTCAAGCACACTCATTTTCAGAGCTCTGCATGTTTTAACCAGGTTGACAACACAGGCTTTCATACTCAGGGACACGACGATGTCATATCCCACAGCTTTTATCTCTCTTTACCACTCTCAGTGTGTCTTGGAGAGGCGCTAATTCTTTTCATTCTTATGGCCACGCTGTAAGGCGGGAGTAAGAGCATATTGTTCCTCTTTTATATACAAGGGGAAGAGCTCAAACCAGTGTTTCCACTTGATCTCCCTATGCATTTACAGGCTGTACTTACAGCCCGCGCGCATGTGTGTGCTCACGTGAGGGTGTTCCAAGTCCCTTTATTGTGATTCTCCTACACATCTCCCCAGGAATGTACAGAAGAGAAGAGAAATCAGTATCCTCTCTTTCAGTTCTAATCAAAGAAATGATACATACTTGATACTAATTATCCTAATACCTAGACCACATGCCCCAATAGAACTGTCAAAAAAGAAAATTAAAAATAATAACAATAAAGAAAAGAAAGACCTTCTTGCCTAAAGAAGAGGCCACGAGCAGGAAGGCAGACGCCTGTCCCCAGCTCTGGGGTTCTTCCTTGCCATGACTTCTCTTAACCTCTGCTGTTCTTACCTCTTCCCCAGGTAAGACTGACATTTCCTGCCTCCTGCAGGACATCCTTTAGTCTCTCAGAACAGTTCTAGTCCAGGGGAAAACCACCAGAACACTGCCCTCTCAGAGATCACACATGCACACACATGCACACACATGCACTTGCACCCCAACCTGTGGTCCTTTCTTCACCTCTGCCTTGTTGCACGAATCCTAATTGGTCTTATAATAAAAACCCAGAGCCAGATATCAGGGTGAAAGCTGAAAGATCAGAGAAGCAGAGCAAGTCACAGTCGCCACCTCTTACCTCACCAACTCCTCAGCCTGAAAGAGACTGAGTTCCTGTCTCCTCCTGCCTTGTATTCCTTTCTCTGCCCAGCCATATCACTTCCTGTCTCAACCTTCCTAGTGCTGGGATTAAAGGGGTGTGATCCCAAGTGCTGGAGTTAAAGGTGTGTGCCACCACTGCCTGGCTGTTTCTCTTTTAGACTGGATTAATTTTTTGTAGTCTAGGATGGCCTTGAACTCAGAGATCCAGATGGATCTCTGCCTCCCGAGTGCTAAGATTAAAGGTGTGTGCTACCACTGTCTGACCTCTATGTCTAATCTAGTAGCAGGCTCTGTCCTCTGATCTTCAGGCAAGCTTTATTGAATACACAACATATCACCACACTGGCTAGTTGAATAAGTTATTCCTAAGAGGATTTCACATCCTCATTTTAATATTCACATATACATATACAATATACATGTATACCCTGCATTTACCCAAGACACATGTGCACACATGCACATTGACACACATCCACACATGCACATTGGCACATATCCACACATGCACATTGACACATATCCACACATGCACATTGACACATATCCACACATGCACATACGTATTGCACACTGCATTCCCACACATGCATACACATGTACACACATACATATACACGATTCACACACATACACACACACCAAAGGACTTATTTGCTGGGGCATGCCTGTCTCCTTGTGTTTGATCCAGTCCAGTGCACTCATATTGAGTGGCCGCCCCGAGGCTCCCTCAGTACCTCTCTGGCCCCTTCTTGAACATGAAAAGTTGGTGCTTTCTTGGCTGTGTATAAAAGAACCTGTTGGTTCAGTGTTTTAAGAGATTACCATCCGAGGTCCAAATGATACCATTTCATTCCCAAATGCTTACAAGCTCCATCAGGCTGCAGGACCTAAACCACTTCCATACAGGGACCCCAGAGAAGCAGCCATTGCTAGCACGGCCAAACAGTGAATCAGACATCATTCCCAGTTGTGTTAGTCAGCTTCCCATCACTGTACCAGAGTACATGAAATAATCAGCTTATTTTTTTAAAAAAGGATTATTCTGGCTCATAGTCTTGATGATTCCAGTGTATAATTGATTGGCTCGTTTCTATGGACCTGTGGTAAGATAACATAGCCTGGGCAGAGTATATGATGCAGCAGATACATTCAGCTCATAGCCAAGAAGCCAAAGAGAGGAAAAGGAAAGGCCCACGGTCCCATAATCCCACCAGAGATATGTCCCTGGTGTCCAAAGGACCTCCTACAAGGACCCACTTCCGAAGGTTCTGCTACCTCCCCATAGCACCACCGTGGAAACTAAGCCTTTAACATGTGTGTCATTCAGGGACAGTTCCAGATGCTAGCATCAGTCTTACAGACTGTTCCCATGTCATCCAGGCACAATAACTAGTTAGCCTGCACATCAGTCTGCCACTGGGCCCTTGGCCAGTCCAGTGGGAGTCTTATAGTGAGAACAACAACAACAACAACAACAACAACAACAAAAGCTTCCTAGAAAGGTGACATTGGACTAATGTGTAGTAATATATTGTATATCAAATAAAACTTGCCTGGAGATCAGAGAACAGAACAAACCACTAGATTAGACAGAGGTCAGGCAGTGGTGGCACACACCTTGAATCCTATCACTCGGAGGCAGTGGATCTCTGTGAGTTCAAAGCCAGTCTGGACTACATGAGATTGATTCAGTCTAGGAGAGAAACAGAGCCAGGTAGTGGTGGCACACACCTTTAATCCTAGTTACTTGAGAGTCACACGCTTTTAATCCCAGCTCTAGGGGGGAAGTGAAATGGCTGGGTGGAGAAAGGCATATAAGGCGTGAGGAGACAGAAACTAAAGCATTTTCAGCTGAGGACGCAGAGGCTTTCAATCAGAGGGTTTGTGGAGATAGGATCTCGCCTTACACTCGACCTGAGGAGTCGGTAGTGGTGAGAAGTTTCTCTAGTGGCTTGTTCCTTTGTCTCTCTGATCTTTCAGCATTTACCCCAATATCTGGCTGCAGGGTTTTTTATTATAAGACCATTTAGGATTCGTGCAACACTAATCTTTGAAGAATGAGAAGTGTCTGTGTCTAAGTGTTACAAAGGAACATTTTGGATTAAAAAAAAGTTGAAAGTAGGGAGTGAGTATGGTTACGTATGCACATGAGATCTCAGTGCAGTGTATTAGGACTTAAGGCAACATGCACAGTTGTGCTTCAGGTAGCAAGCACCATGTATTCAAGGAAAAGAAAGATTTGTCTTCGCCTTGTTTGGGTCCTTGGCCAAGTGGCCATGCAGGTTTGGTGACTGGCCGGTAGATATTACAAAGTGGAATTGAAATCCTTCTGTTCAGATGAGGCTGCTGACATGGGCAGGGGTCAAGCTGAGAAAAGGAAGCCGGTGGCTTCAGTAGAGGTTCCGTTTCTCAGTTCTACACGCTCTTATTTATTCCTGGAGCCAGCAGGGGTTGACCGAGTCCTTCCAGTGTGGCCAGCATCTGAGGACCCAGCAAAACCAACAGATCATACCGAGCTAGGACCTGTCGCTTCACTTAGTGTCTCTGTCACATTTCTATCCAGAGCTCTCAAGTCCTTTTTGTCAGCTCATCCACAAACGAAGCGGAGGGAGAGCGAGGTCCTGGCCAAGACGAGGTGTCTAGCCTCTCTTGGTATCAGAAGGTTCCCGGCACTGAGAGCAGGGCGTGCCTGTGGTATCTGAATTGCTAGTCTGCCTCCAGTAGTTTCTGCCCATTGTAATGCTGCACATCCCTACTGCTCTTAGAATAATGTATTTCCTCAATTCACTCTCTCCGAATTGTATTTTTAATTTACAGTTTTTCAGGTGTGACATAAGAAAAAGAAAAGAGATGCAAATGTTTGGGCATTTTAGAATTGCATACTGGGAACAGAATAGTTGAATTGCTTAAAGCAACCGTTGCTCTTCAGGATAGAGTTTCTTCCCACCCTGAAACGATTACGTAATTGTGACAGACAGCATGTGACCTCTCTCTGTCGCCTCCTTCCTAGGGGTGAGGTTCTTCCTTGGGTTTTAACCGACGTTAAGTTATTATGGCCATGTGCTGTGACCATGAGGAGCATATAGATAGGATATTAGCTCCAGCATAGTTTCCTGGTTTCCCTTCAGTCACTGTCAGGAGGGTTGGCTTGTACTTCTGTCTCTTCTAGATGACATTTTATGGCAATTCATGGAAGACCTTTAGAAAAATAAATGATCCAAGTTTTAGAGAAAGTACATATGTCAACTGTAAATATGTTAGGATCCACCATTACAAAAAAAGAAGTAGTTCCCTGCCTCCTCCCTGCCCCGTCCCCCTCGTTAACTCTTCTGTTGTTTCTGTTTTGGTCATCTGACTAAGTCCCTAAAGTAAATACTGTGCAGTCTTCGCATTAACTGGAGTTCCTTCTAATCCTGGAATTGCGCTTAGATAAGGAAGTGTCCCGGGACGAACCTGGGAAATGGCAATAAATCTCATTATACAGCAGTCTTCTGTTTGTAGCACAGTGTGCATGGACACTCTAGGGTAGCTGCTCTGGAGTTCTCTGTGGCTGCTGGTGACCTTCCATGCCAGGCTGGGTCTGCTGAACTGTCTCCAGCCTTTAGGCCCCCTCTTGGGGGAGCTATGGGGGAAGGCACATCCTTCTGCCGAAGGT
This sequence comes from Peromyscus melanophrys, assembly GCA_902168415.1. Taxonomy (NCBI): domain Eukaryota; kingdom Metazoa; phylum Chordata; class Mammalia; order Rodentia; family Cricetidae; genus Peromyscus; species Peromyscus melanophrys. The sequence goes on from CABHPR010041652.1 coordinate 16,411, forward strand.
GGCTGTTAAGGACACTGTTGGTGTGTGTGACAACTGGTGAGCTTGACTGGGAGGGATGGCAAGGGTGAGAAGCTCTGACCTGAGGGCAAAGGGCAAAATAGTTTCCACCTGAAGAGGGATGACAAGGCACCTAGTCCCAGGGACAGGAACCTCTGTCACCGGAAGAGCCACTTGCAAAGGTGTGCTCTGCGGAAGTGAACTGCAGCCATGTGCGGGTTCGTTCACATCACTCCATCTTGCGTGAGTTCAAAGCCTCTCCATGGTGTACCACACCTGGCTTCATGTTGTCCCTAGAATGATGTTGGCTGTTTCAGGAGAAATTCTCTGAGAAAATGGAGTTCTTACTCTTCATTTAATGTACTCTAAAAAATAGATACATTCTGAAAATCAAAGCTTTAAAATGGCGTCTTTTAGGCCTCCTTCTCGAGGATGCTTAGAGCCAGAAATCAGCACTGATTCTCTCCAGCCTTCCTCATTAACTCAGGCTGACGCTCTTTGTGGCATTTGAAGCCTGCTGCTTACCTACCTGTGACTGACACCTGTCCATACACACCCTTCGCTCTGTTCCCTGGCTTCTCTCGAAATGTCCTTTGAGGGCTCTCACACTCCCCCTTCCTTCTCCCTTCCTTTGCTCCAGCAAAGATCCCTGATGACTGAAAGGTGATACTATGAGTTTGACTTGACCCTACCTGTGGGATGATGGCCAATTTCTCTCTAGACTTTTTTTTTTTTTTTTTTTTTTTCGAGACAGAGTTTCTCTGTGTAGCTTTGCGCCTTTCCTGGAACTCACTTGGTAGCCCAGGCTGGCCTCGAACTCACAGAGATCCACCTGCCTCTGCCTCCCAAGTGCTCTCTCTAGACTTTTGACCCGATTCCATTAGTATGTCTGTGTCCCTGCATTTATTTTACACTTGGAGTGGCCTTGTGTTTCTGCTGGGTTTTCTGTTGTGTTTTTCTGAATTCTGTATTTCAGTATTTTTCTAGTCTTTCAAAACTCAATTACTTGGTCCTTTAAATGAGCTCATTTTCCTTGGAAGGAATGTTTTAGGGGACTCATTATGTAACTCTGGCTGTCCTGGAACTCATTGTGTAGACCAGGCTGGCCTTGAACTCACACAAATCCACCTGCTTCTGCCTCCCAAGCAGGGATTAAAGGCATGCACCACCACACCCAGCAGTTTACAGTTTTTCATTCACCAATAAGCAAAGAGACATCCCCGTGTGCTACCTATAGAGACAGGCATTTTATTTAGAGGTAACCTGTTACCACAAAAGTTAGATATGGACACTTCTGTCTTCAGATTCTTGCCTCTAAGTCAGGCTTATCTTCATTTCAGTCTAACTTATATAGTCTAAAAACAAACAAACAAACAAAAATAGGCAAAGAGAACAAAACCTTGTCTATGAAAGCACATAAGCAATACTAGAAACAAGTGTGTAAAAACTCTTCCTAACGCGTGTGGGCAAACAGTACCCCTGACCTCATAGCTTTCTAGAACCTTCTTTCTTCATGACCCCAATAAGGAAACTGAATCTCTTCCCAGTGGGTTCATATATACCTTCCTAACTTGTTTTTTATTCGTGATAAAGACTTGTTTTAAGTCCCCCTTCCCCCTCTGTCTAGAATGCTCAGTTCTAACTTTAGCTCTGGTCTCAGACTCAGACCTCTGCTTCCAGTTTCGCTACCGAGTTCTGTGGAAGCCAGTGACACTGTGTACTGAGCCCCGCCCCTTCCCCCCTTTCTGGACTGTAGAAGCCAAGTGTCACTGCATGAGGCAGGATGTGTTTAGTGGGACTTGATGAGCAATGTTGTCTGAACGGAAATCACGTGTTGGGTACGGTGGGACACTGAGCACCTAGGACGGGCTCACTCCTTAGCAGGTAAAAATTCTTCTAATGTTCAGACCAACAGGCTTACTCCTCAGCTGCCATGTCCTTGTCCCTTCAACTGTCAGAATCTTTCTCTGTGTCATTAGACAAGCTCGAAGCTCTGTATTTTTCCCTAAAACATTAAGATACAAGTTTAAACACAGGAGCTGTGGGGTAATATGGTAGTTGGATAAACCACTCCACGTAGACAGATGCCACCAGGGCTGGGATTAGGGTGTCCGACGTGCATGCTCCGGCTTTCAGTGCGCTATTTAAATGGTGAGTTTCTGTGAAAATTGTTTTTCCAAGTAACACTTAAACAGTAGCCCTTGGCCGTACTGTAAGTCTCCAGCTGTTGTGCACTCTAGGTGTTTCTCTGTGGTTTACCTTGTAATAAAAATATTTATCCTACACCTCAGACAAGGACTGTTCGAAGTTTGATTTCTACTGCCCTGAAATTTCCATGTGGAAGACAGACAATGTGTTCTGTCTTCCATGACATGGGCAGCACTTTAATCAACTCAGAACTCTCACTGATTCTCCCATGTCATCAGACTCTGTAGCCGGGCTAACTGTTTGTGGTGCTCCACAAGTCTCTTTGTGTTGTGGAAGAATGGGTGGGCATACATGTAGGTATGTGTTTGTGTGGAAGTGTGCATACACAGGGATGCATGCTCCTGTGTATGTGCATGTGCAGGTCAGAAGTCAGCAGTGAATGTCTTTCTCTATTTGTTCCTGATGATATTTGTTGAGGCAGGGTCTCTTAATGAACGTGGAACTCACTGATTGGCTAGGCTGGCTGGCCAATGAGCTCCATCCACTTCCCTTTTTGAGATAGGGTCTCTCACTGAGACTGGAACTAACCAATTCAGCTAGGCTGGCTGGCCAGTGAGACCCAAGGATCTACCTGTCACTGCCTCCCCAGTATGGTGGCCTACAGAGGCTTCCTAGTGAGACCTTACTCAGGGTCCAAGAATCTGAGCTTGCTTTACCCAGCAGGGCTGCATAATGGGATGATTTGACCACGGGCGTGGGTACCAGTTGTTTGGAAGGGTCCATACTCGGCTGTATGGTGTGCTTTGATCTTGATGGGGGAGGTCTTTTGCCTCTCCCCTTGGTGTATTATAAAAAGCCCTTTTGAATAAAGCTCTGGGCAGCTGGGTATTGACCCAGGGCCCTCCCGAAGCTATCCTGTGTCTCTGTCTTTCTTATCATCTCTTTCTATCTTTCTACCTAATATTTCCTCATTCCTCTGTCCTCTACCCAAGAACCCTTTGATAGATGGGAGGAGGTCAGAACTGGTCTCCTATAGACTCTCACACCCCAGCACTGGGGTTACAATCTCATGCCACAGTACCCTGTTTTTTACATGGGTTTAAACTCTGGGCCTTGTGATTGGCACTTTCCCAACTGAGCTCAGCATCACCACTGAACTCTTAAACCTTAGGTTTGTGTCTGTGGAAAGGTTTCTGCTGACCTGCTGGAAACAGAACCCTGTATTTTGCAGTATCACTTTCCTCTTTAGTGAGCCCTGATTTCCCACAGGGACACTTCCTCCAGTAGGACATTTGGACTTTGGTGGCAGATGCAATCCTGTAGGAGCATCAGTTCCAAGAGTGACCAGGCCAAATACAAAAAAGATAGCAGGCCTCTGTGATTGTAGTCTATAGACAGTCTCGGAATCTATCATGCCTTATTATGAAAGGTATTTTAATTGTCAATATGTGACTGTTGAGATGACAGAAAATAGTTATATCATTAAGTATGAAAATGTCAGGAGCTCAAAGAGGAGTGTGAGAAAATAAGTCACCAGAGATGAGAGGAGCCAGTGCCCCTGGGAGCATGCAGCACTCGAGGGCCCCCCTGACATAAACTACAACAAAAGATGAGGAGGCCAGAAGCAAGAGCGTTGGCAAGTGTCTGAGACATGGGAAGGTGAAATGTCACTGTCTTCTAATTAGCAGAAACTTCAAGTAGCCTTTAAAAGAGAAGTCGATGACAGCCTGAGAGTTAGATAATCATCTAATTTTAGAGCCGAGTGCTCTGTCCAACCCTGACGTTTTGCAGATAAGAATATTGTTGGCTCAGACATGTATGATGACATGTCCCAACCTATTGAGGATGGTGAGGGCTTCGGAGCCAAGGGCCAGCAGCACTCCACTTCTCCTCCTCCCTTGCCTACATCCTCGCCGATAGAAGCCTAAGAAAACATGTTGTTGTTTTAACAGTCTCTTTACCTGTTAAGATTCCTGTAAGGAGAGATACGATCACTTCAGTATGTCCATTTAATAAAGGCTGTAATTCTTTTCCCCTCATCAGTAGTAAGATCAAGGGAAAGCTGTAGCTCAGTCCCTCAGTGACTAGGCACCACTGCCTAGTAGTCCCTTGGCCTCTGGGAAAGTTGGATGGCCAATTTGGGTAGCTGCTTGTGGCTTGATGTTGTCTCTGCAGATCATGTTGCATTTCAGGAAATGTGCTGTGAGGTTTGTTTTCAGCAGTTGAGGTGAGGGAAGAGGAGTAAAGATGAGATGTTTATCTTACATACACACTGTGTATACTTAAGATGGAATGCTTATGAGTCTGTAACATTGAAGTAGATTTACAGTCTGCTCAGTCCAATTTTCTGCTGTATATTAAGCAGATGCTTTAGTTTGCTTTCTATTGCTGTGATAAAAACCATGCTCAAAAGCAACGTGGAGAGGAAAGAGTTTATTTGGCTTACATTTCCATGTCACAGTCAATCATTGAGGAAGCCAGGGCAGGAAGTCAAGCGGAAACCTGGAGACAGGTCCACGTTCCCAAGAAGAGACCACGGAGGAATGCTGCTTATTGGCTTGCTCCCTATGGCTTGGTCAGTCTGCTTTCTTAGACACCCCAGGACCACCTGGCAAGGGTGGTACCACTCACAGTGGGCCAGGCCCTTTCACGTCCATCATCAATTAAGAAAATGTCCCCATAGTCTTGTCTACAGCAATCTTCTACGGGCGTATTCTCAATCG
>CABHPR010041654.1:0-12378 GCA_902168415.1 Peromyscus melanophrys
GGGGGGGGCACAGCGTGGGGGCACAGTGGCAGCCTATGACAATCAGGGAGGAGAGACTGAGCACAAATGGTGTGGCTCCTTTGAGTCTGTTTCCTGCTGTTTGCTTCAGGAATGGTGGGTTCAGTCTTTCTCTTCCTCACAGTATGCCGGAAGGGCACCTCCTACTGCTTACAACTGGTAGAGGGCTTGGAGTGCTTATGGAGTTGTGGAAGGAGCCGGCTCACTTAGCAGCCGGGAATCTGACTACACTGTAGACCTTGTGTTGCCCTTCTCTGTGGATGTGGGGCGCCAGCTGGACAGGGAGAAAGAAGCCCAGACATAGGAATATTTCCCATATGCCTTGTCAACCTCACTGCAAAGACTGGGACTTTCTTCTCATGGTCTGTTCTGGAAAAGAGTTCTTAAAACTTTCAGTCTATGCCAGGCATGGTCCCAGCAGTCAGGAGGTAGAGACAAGCAGATCTCTGTGAACTCCAGGCCAGCCTGGTCTACACAGTGAGTTCCATGCCAACCAGAGCTACACAGTAAGATCCTGTCTCAAAAAGAAAAACAAACAAAACTTTGCATCTACTAATAGATCTCCAGATAGGGTAAATTTCTTGTCTATCCAGAAACTTTCAAACTGTCATGAGGCCAAATTTCACCTAGGAAACTTGCCTGGAGCCACAGATTCCTAATGGAGGGCCCCAGAAAATTGGTTCTTAGGTTTGGGCTGAGAATGTCTTTTTTAAATTTTTGTTCTTTAAAAAGAAAATTTCTTCAAATTGTTTTGGTGCAGGGAGGGTATGATCTGGGAAATGTAGGCTCACACATCTGCAGGAGAGCTTCCTGGATCAGAGGCAGGCACCAGACTCCTATAGAGATTTTAAAATACAAATAAGCTCCCATGCAGCAAAGATTACTGTCAAGGCTGGAACAGTCACACAGACCACCCAGAGGACAGTGACCATGCAGCTGTGTGAACCTTATGAAATAGCAGAGCTCCTTACCAGCTTTTCCTGCACAACCTTCAGACATTCATTTATGTGACCCAGGTGGTCTTTTCTGTACTTGATAAACTGGCTTTCTGTCCATTTTTGATTGTTTTCAACTTCTTCATACATGTTTGTAGAAAGTGAGTTAAATCTAAGGAAAAAATTTAATGAGTGAACTTAAAAATTTAGCATTAAAAAGATGCATTAAGATAATGGCCCCACGTGCCTGGGCCGTACTTATAGGATAACTTGGGAGGTGGGGGTCCAGCCCAGCACTGTCAGCAGCCCTCAGTACACCACAGAATGTAAACCAACATGGTGACAGCTAGATTATAAGCTCACTGGTAACATTCTCATACAGAAATGCATTTTGTTATCCATGTGGAAATCCCCTCAAGGCTTGAGGTTCTCTGTGTGAGGGAAAGAAACACTCAAGTCACTTTGTGTAAAGAGCTAGATTGTAAGTATTTCAGGCCCTGTAGCCTTCTGGTTTTTGTCAAACAATGCTGCCCCTGTGGTAGGAGAGTAGCCATAAACAACACAAACAAATAGCATAGCTGTGCTCTGATCAAACTGGGTTTTTATAAACCCAGAGTCAAAGTCCAAGAAATATTTTCAGGTCATGCAGTATAATTCTTCAAAAATTATTCAAAAGTATAAACTGCATCACCTCTGGGCAGTTTGGCTGCCCAAGTTTGCTGACCCTTGCTTTACAAGCTCCACTGTGAGGCAAGGAGACAAAAAAGACCTGCAATGTTCAGTAGAGGAAGGTAGGGGAGAGACCCAAAAGTAGCTTGGAGAGAAGTGTTTAAAGTTTGGTGTGGGTAGTGTGCGCCCTGGGGAATCATCATCCCCATCTCTTCTGCCCAGCTGATCTGTGTGGGTGGCTCTGGGGCTGCTGCTGGCATCATGTGTGCTGGGTTAGTCATGGGGCAAAACAACGACCCCAAACAAACAAACAAGCCTGAAGCAGCAGTTACAGAAAGGGCCTGCTAGCATGGCGAATAACAAAGAACAGAAGATTCTAGCAAACGGAAGTGAATGTTGTTTCAGAGGTTCAAAGCGTTGTAAATAGAATTAATATAAAACGTCACTGTAGAGTGGATGAGGGGCATACAGGGGAATCATCTGACATCACAGAGATGTGCATCTGAGAAGGAAGGAGAGGAAGCCTGGAGGCTTGTGAGTTGTTCCTAAGATGGCAATTTCAAATTTCCTTTAGGAACAGGCCAAAGTATCAGGCTGACAGGAATAATGTATGTTGTTTGTCACTGATGAGAAAATACTTCACAGTGTGAAGTATTGGCAAAGTAATAATTATTCTGATATTTTTCTGATAAAATTAGGATACAGAATAGTTTATGGCAAATCATTAGAAATCAAAAGATGTGAGGGACATATGACACATGTTTATATCTTTCTGGATGCCAAAAAAAAGTATTTGGATTTATACTTAAAAAATAGAAGTATCAGCGAGTATGTTAGCATACAGCTACAATCCCAGCACTTGGAGGGCAGAGGCTGGAGGCTTGTTCAGAATTTCAAGGCAAGCCTGGTCTACTTATTAAATTGTAGAATAGACAGGGTTAAATAGTGAGATGCTGTCTCCAAACACAGGAGAGAAGGGGGTAGATGGAAAGGAAGAGAGAAAAACAACAACCAAAAACAGGTGCTACAAGATAATTTCTATTTAGACCAGTGGCCGCCAACTGCAGGAGGTGAAGTAATATCCGGAGACATTTTCATTGCCAGCACTGGGAGGTGCTGTTGGCACTTAGTGGGTAGAGACTAGGGCTGTTCCTAAGCATCCTCCAGTGGCACACAGCCAAGAATCACACAACTGAGCCATCACCAGCAATGCTAAAGGCTGGAATCCTGACTTGGATCCCAAAGCAAGGGATAGGGAACGGAAGTTCATTAAATTCTCATCTTCATCGCATCTAAATTTTCTAACATTCATTTCTGAAACACATAGAAAATATATCTTGATTCAGCTGAGTCCCTTAACAATGAAGAACATGAAATCAGTTTCTCTTCTTAACAGTGTCATAATTTCCAATCACCTGTGCAGCCAACTAATTGTTATTAGACCTCAGACAAATAAGACCAATGAGTGTTATGTGGACAAAACCATTTGGGCTGACAGTTTCTTCTTTTAGGAATGCTTCCTCAGTCTCTCCTGTTCTCATTCATTCAGACTTGTCTGTTGGTAAACACCATCTTAATAGAAGTCTCTTTTCTGACCACCCTGAGAAAGAGGACCCTTTACCTCCAGTGACATTTGCTTACCCCATGTCTTAACTGTTCTACTGCTGTGAAGAGACATCATGACTGTTACATAAGAAGACATTTAATTGGAGGATTGCTTACAGTTTCAGAGGATTAGTCCATTATCATCATGGCAGGGGGCATGGTGGCACACATGGCTCTGGAGCAGTAGCTGAGAGCCACATCCTGATCTATAGACAGAGAGAGAGAGAGAGAGAGAGAGAGAGAGAGAGAGAGAGAGAGAGAGATCCTGGGCCTAGGATAGGCTTTTAAAACCTCAAAGCCCACCCCCAGTGACACACTTCCTCCAACAAGACCACACCTACTAATCCTTCCCAAACAGTTCCAGTGACTGGAGTCTAAGCATCCAAACACCTAAGCTTTGGGGGCCATTCTCATTCAAACCACCAGACCTCATTTATCAAAAATTAAGTAGGCATAGCTTTGTCATTTTATTTCTAGGTCTTCTATTCCATTACAATGGTCTATCTGTGTGTGGGGCCATCCCACCCCCACATTTCCCCAGGGTACTCTTGAGCAGGAACAGCAGGAAATATTAGATAGAAAGATAGCTAGAGAGAGAGACAGAAACACAAGATAGCCTCTTGGAGGGCCTGTATCCTTATGTCAGGCCTTGACTGTCTCTGCCAAAGGGCTTTTAAAGGAATGCCAAGAGGTGGAGCAAAAGACCTCCCCCAAGCATAGCCAAGTACAGATCCTCCCAGACACCTAGTGACCATGCACGTGGTCAAGCCATCCCCAAATGCAGCCTTGCTATGCAAAGCAAGCTCAGATCTCACTAGGAAACCTCTGTGGATCCCAACAATTCCTTCTTAATTTTTTAAAGAGCCCCTCAGGCCCCATTAGATAGACTGAGGTCTATCTTAGGTCGTTCTCCATGATTATTTCTTCCATTACCCATAAGCTAGAAGCTATCAAGAGAAAGTTGCTAGTCATTGACTTTCAGCCTCTGGTAGGAGGGAGTACTGAGCTTAACGTAGTTCTGGCCCAGGTTCCCATTGAGCTTACAACCACCATAGTGATCTCCATAGCTGCCACACCTCCCAGTACAGGAGTAGGGGATGATAGAAATAGTATATCTTTTTTGAAATGGGTCTTAAGATGTCTATAACAATTTTAGCTGTGCCAAACCCTTTTTCAACTAAAACTCCTGATGCAAACTGCATCCAATAAACTACATCGAACTTAAAGAGTCCCTTAGCTTTATGCCACTCTGGTTCATTAACCTCAACATAATTCTGGTATAATCATCACCATATATATTTACAACTCTCTTAATTGAACTATTATCACTATACATATTTATACTTTTTTGCTAGTTTACATTAAGCATTTAGACTCACATTCAACATTTACACTTTTCACAAACTCACATTCAACATATACTTATTTGTATTTCTTACAAGCTTATAGTCTTAAGGAAACTCTATAGGACTACCTTAGCAAATATACTTCTTAGAACTATTAGAAAGACTCACACAATATCCTTATGCCTAAAGCTTATTCTACCCTAATATAAACTTACATTCTACAGGACTACTTTCTTAGAAAAGATTTCTTAGGAGCACTATTTACCAAACTTATATTTAAGAGAAACCTATAGAACTATTAGAAAGACTCTCTTAACAAGACAGGAAATATGCAAATTATTTCTGAAGTTCAGAGTTTATAGTCAGCTTTGATATCATTCTGAAAGTTCTTGAGAGTTTGAAACAGAAGTCTAATTCTTTAATGGCTCTCTCAACCCTGGGATTTAGTGAGTTCTGTTGCTAAACAGTACTTTATGCATTCCAGACTTTTATAAAAACTCTATTAAGAGATATCTCAATTTACAAACAAACCTGAAAAGGAAGAAAAGAGATGAGAAGAAAAACCTCCTAAGGGACATTCTGTTTCTGGACTGCTCAGATAGCAATTTTCTGTTACAGCAGTAAAGCTACCAAAAAGCCTTGCTTTAGGCTGAGGGTGAAATTACCTATGGAACTGTAATAAAACACTTAGCAAAAACTTCTTGTGCAACTATTAGGCAATCTAAGGTTCTTTTCCAAAGGAGCCTGTTGAAGGGTTCACAACACTCCCCAAGGTCGGGCGTGTTTGCATATGCCTGCCAGACACTTCCGCCTAGCCAGTTCCAGGTCAGGATAGCCATTTCTGGGTCAGGGCGTCTCTCATAACCAGGACACCTAGCAGACCTGGATACTTCCGCCTAGCCAGTTCTAGGTCAAGATAGCATTTCCGGGTCAAGGCGTCTCGTGTGACCAGGATCCGTGACATCCTGTAGCCACGCAAGTGCGCATCGTGGCTACGTCATCTACGTCTACCTGTGCACGCCCTGCCTTTAAAACCCGCCGCCATGTCCTGGACCCCTCCTCTCCGTACACGTGTTTCCCACAGGCCTGGTCACTTTCTGTCCCTTTCCTCTCAATAAACTCTTATTAGTGGATTCTGTCGTGTTTCGTGACATTTCCTTGCAGGGTAACAGTGCATATAACTAACATTTTGGTGCCGTGAACCAAGCGGGCGCTTCCAGGCACCCTGCGCCTGGAAACCCGTGAACTGTGACTGCTGCTCACACACCGGAAACTGCTCCGTACGCGACAGACCGCTTTCCATTTTGCCTAGGCGCGGTAACCTCCATGCAACACCGCTTTCTCCAATTGGTGAGTCCCCCCACATTTCGGCCAGCGTAAACGGTTTCCTTAATCTCTGAGAACGACCGTTGAGCGTCCGGTGCCTCACAAGTATTCTTGAGACGGGGGAACCCCCGGCCACAGTCTTCATCGGCTACGGTCGGCCCCTATCGCAGGCCTATATTTCTAGCCTTCTCCCACGTCTGCAGCCTGAGATATTTCTCGCATTGGGACCACCACCATTGGGTGCGTCCTGGGGGCCATGTGAGGCCGAAACGTTTATCCAACTTGACAACACGGCACACGCTGTCCGGATTCCCGGGGAATCCTTTCCTCACGTGGCGGGGGGGGGGGGGGCCCACTTCTGTGGCTGACGAGCCAAGAAGCGGCCTGTGCCTGGTATCCATCCTTGGCCTTGGGGACGCCTGGGGCCTTGGCTCCGGATCACGTTTTTTATTTTTATTTTTATTTTTTATTTTCTGCCTCTCCACTGCAGACATGGGAAACAAGGCTTCCAAACCTGTTAGTCCTTCCTCTTCATTAGGCTGTCTTCTTGAAGCGTTAAAACCTCTCACCTTAATGCCTTACATAAAGACTCCTAAGCTGATCCGTCTCTGTACTAAGAGATGGCCCATATGTCCTTTAGAAAACAACAAAAAATGGCCACCGAGTGGCTCCTTAGATCCCAATATTTTACGGGAGTTATCTAATTTTTTTCAGCGTGCAGGCAAATGGAAAGAGTTGCCCTATGTGATCACATTTCTCTTTCTAAGTGCTAAACCGTTTCTTCTGGATTCCTTCTCTCCTGCTCATGTGCTCTTAGCTATGCCTAAACCAGAGGATTCTCTGACTCCGGAATCTCTAACTTTAGACCCTGCTAACGAACCTCCACCTGTCCGACCTGCTCGACCTCCGGCTCCTGCTCCTAGAGCAACTGCTCCTTCAGCTCCTCTTCTGGATCCTTCTCCTTCTAAAGCTGATCTTCCTTTGGCAGCAGCTGCTCCTTCCTCGGCAGCGGTCGTTTCCAAAGGCCCTGCCCTAGTTCCGACCTTCACTCTTCCTACCACCCACTCTCAAACTGCTAAATTACCTGACTCCAGCCATCCAAACCCTTCCACTGTTCTCCCTTTGCGAGAGGTGGCTGGTGTGGATGGACTGATTAAAGTCCATGTTCCATTCTCTCTCGCAGAACTCTCTCAGATAGAAACTAAGCTGGGTTCTTATACTTCTAATTCTGCTTCCTTTATTAAACAGTTTCAATATATAACTCAATCTTATAGTCTCACCTTTCATGATATATTCATGATACTTTCTAATAATTTACTTCCTGAGGAGCACAGGCGGGTATGGGAACAGGTAGCACCCATGTGGACGAAATTTACCAGACTAACCTTTCACATCCCCCAGGAGCTGAGGCGGTTCCTGACCAAGAACCACACTGGGACTACAATACCCAGGGTGGCTGTCTAGCCAGAGATAGGTTTATTATCTGTCTCCTGACAGGCCTCCGTAAGGCTGCCCTAAAGCCAGTTAACTATGAAAAACTAAAAATGGTAATTCAGGATAAGGACGAAAATCTGTCTCACTTCTTAGAGCGGCTCACCAAGGCTCTACTTCAGTTCACTAGCTTAAACCCGGAGAGCCCTGAGAGTAGGCAGCTCCTAATGACCCACTTTGTCTCACAGAGCTTCCCTGACATTAGGGATAAACTTAAATGTTTGGAGAATGGCCCTCTAACTCCTTAGGCAGATGTGCAGGTGATAGTATTTAAGGTGTACCATGGGAGAGATGAGAAGGCCCAAAAAAGGAACTGCCAGATGCTGGCAAGCATGTGATCGGCTCCCCGAAAGCTGTCTGGTCCCTGTTTCAAGTGTGGGAAAGAAGGCCACTGGGCCCGGGCTTGCACCATCGGCCCACGAAAGGCACCAACAAAGCCTTGCCCAAAGTGTGGCCAGAAGGGTCACTGGTCAGCTGACTGTCCTAATGTCCCAAGCGACATAGGAATGCCAGATGAAGACCAGCCCCTGGCTGACTTTTTAGGCTTGGCCTACAGCGAGGACTGACGCAGCCCGGTTTCCACCCCGGTCACTCCTATCTCACACAGGGAACCAAGGGTAATTATAAGAGTTAATGGGTGCCCCATCTTGTTCCTTTTGGACACCGGAGCTACTTATTCTGTCCTGAGAGAGTTTTGGGGGCCCACTTTTCCTGCTAGCCACCCAATAGTTGGGATTGGGGGACAGCCTTACCTGCCTCATCAGACACCATCACTTAATTGTATTTTTAGAGGCATCCCTCTCACACACACATTCCTAGTGGTGCCAAGCTGCCCTGTTCCTTTCATGGGGAGGGATTTGCTAGCTAAGGTAGGGGCATCTATTTCTTTTGCTCCACACATTGGCCTCATTCCAGACGTGCCAGCAGCTCCTTTCCTCCTTCTCTTAGCCACTCACTCTTCTGACTCTAACAGTTCTTTTCCCTTGCCAGCCTCTCAGGTAGATCCAAAAGTTTGGGATACTCAAAACCCTTCTATTGCTAGGCACCATCAGCCTGTTATTATCCAGCTACAAGATCCTGCCAGGTACATCACCCAAGCTCAGTACCCTCTCTCACTCCAGAGCCTAAGAGGACTTAAGCCTATCATTTCTGACCTTCTCAGGAAAAAGCTACTCCACCTAACCTCTTCACCTTTTAACACCCCCATACTTGCAGTTAAAAAGCCTAATGGAACCTACCGCCTGGTCCAAGACCTCCGGCTCATTAACTCTGCAGTGGTCCCTCTCCATCCTGTAGTGCCTAACCCTTATACTCTCCTATCCACTATCCCTTCAGGAACCTCTCACTTCTCAGTTCTAGATCTCAAGGATGCCTTCTTTTCTATTCCTCTCTGTCCTTAGTCTCAAAATATCTTTGCTTTCACCTGGACTGACCCTAACACTCACCAGTCCACACAGCTCACCTGGACTGTTCTGCCACAGGGATTCAGAGACAGTCCACACCTATTGGGTCAGGCTCTGGCCTCTGACCTGCTTTCTCTGTCTCTCCCTGGCTCTAAACTAATACAGTATGTAGATGATATTTTACTCTGTAGCCCATCCCTACAGGTTAGCCAAACTAACACCTCAGCTCTCCTAAATTTCTTATCCAGCTGGGGTTACAGGGTATCTCCTTCTAAAGTTCAGCTGTCAACTCCCCAGGTCACCTATTTGGGTCTATCCATTACTCCAACTCACAAGGCTATTACTGTAGATAGAAAGCATTTAATCCAGTCCTTCACAGTCCCTTCTACTAAATAGGAGATTCTGTCTTTCCTAGGAATAGCTAGCTTTTTACGGTCGTGGGTTCTATCTTTTTCTCTCCTTGCTCGCCCCTTATACAAGGCAGCTCAGGGCTCGCCACATGAGCCCCTCCTTCATCCAGTCACTAAACCTTTCCAAAGGCTCCAGCAGGCTCTCCTTCAGGCTCCAGCACTCCATCTCCCAGACTTAACCCGTCCCTTCTCCCTCTATGTAGCAGAGAAGGAAGGATTTGCCCTGGGAACTCTAGGGCATCAGCTAGGACCTTCCTTTGCACCTGTAGCCTATCTGTCAAAGAAGCTAGACCTTACCAGTCAGGGCTGGGCACCTTGCATCCATGCCTTAGCAGCTGCAGAGCTCCTTATTCGGGAATCAAAGAAGCTAAGTTTTGGGTCATCCATTACTGTTTTCTCTCACCATAATCTGTCCCATCTTTTAACTTATAAAGGCTTACAGACTTTACCTCCTTCTCGGGTTCTTTCTCTCCAGGTGGCATTACTAGAGGATGCCACACTTACTTTCCGGACTTGTCCACCTCTTAATATTTCAAGCCTCCTTCCTCAACCTAACGCTGACTATTCTCCTTCTCATTCCTGCACTGAAACCTTAGAAGAGCTGTTACCTCACCCTTCACATATACAGGAGGGCACATTGCCTCAGGCTGCTTACACCTGGTACACAGATGGCAGCTCCTTTTTATATGAAGGGATCTGTAAAGCGGGTTATGCCATAGTGTCAGATACTGGGATAATAGAGGCACAGGCATTACCCACACACACCACTAACCAACAGGCTGAGCTGATAGCTCTCACCCGTGCCTTCCACTTGGCACAGGGACAATCTTTAAATGTTTATACAGACTCCAAGTATGCTTTTCATATCCTCCTGTCCCATGCTGCTATTTGGAGGGAGCATGGCCTCCTCACAACAAAAGGGGGATCCATATCTAACTCAGGCCAAATAATGGCCATGCTGGAGGCTTCCCACCTCCCCAGGGCTATAGGAATTGTCCACTGCCGGTCTCATCAGACCGATAGCTCCATTTTCTCTAGCGGAAACAACCGGGCTGACCAGGCAGCCAGGACAGCAGCCCTCCAGGGCCAAGTCCCACCTCACCCACCACAGGGAATCCATACAGTACAGCCTACACCCTCACAGGGAACTCCAGACACTAGACAAATTCTTTCCTCTCTACACCAGCTCTTTCATCCTAATAATCTTGCTCTGTCTCAATTCATAAAAGCTCACCTGCAGCTCACCTCTGAGGACTTACAGTTCTTAAGAAATATTACTGCCTCTTGTGAGATCTGCTAAAAGACAGATCCCAATACCAAGTGCAGGAGTCAGCCTTTTCCCACCCACCAGGCTAGAGGTTCCCTTCCAGGGTCTGACTGGCAGCTCGATTTTACCCATATGCCAACTGTCAGGAAAGCTAAATATCTCCTCGTATTTTTGGACTCATTTTCAAATTGGGTGGAGGCTTATCTGGTTTCTAATAAGCGGGCTCAGACAGTTGCAGATCTCCTTCTCCGAGAAATTATTCCTCAGTTTGGAGTTCCTGCCTCTCTTCAGTCTGACAACGGCCCAGAGTTCACCTCTCAGATCTCTCAGACACTGGCTAAGGCCCTTAACATTCCTTGGCATTTTCATATTCCATACCATCCTCAATCCTCAGGAAAGGTGGAGCGTACCAACCGGTCTTTAAAAACTATTCTTACTAAGATGTCACAGGAACTTCATCTCGATTGGGTAAGATTATTGCCTCTCGCTCTTCTCAGGCTCAGGGCCCTTCCAAAAAAGCCTCTTTCAATCTCTCTGTCTGAACTAATGTATGGAAGGCCAGTTCTAACACCAGGTCTTTTATCCAACCCTGCAGCTGTTCCAGATAGCCTGTTAACTCCCCTTTTATGTCACCTAAGGTCTATTCTATGGAGCTATGCAGACTGTTCATTACCTCAGCCGTGTGACAATAATTGTCCACCTCCAATCCACATCGGGGATCAGGTTCTTCTCTTTCCTCCAGGCCAGCGCCCTTCACCCCTTTCCCCTAAGTGGCAGGGACCCTTCAAGGTAATTCTTGTGACTCCTACAGCTGCTAAACTTGAGGGCTTTCCTCACTGGGTCCACCTGTCCCATCTAAAACCTTTTATCTCACCTCCATCCCAGAAAAATCTCTCTTCATATACAGTGAAACAAACAGGGCCTCTCACTCTCAAGCTCCAGAGGACATCAGGATCCACTGCCTTGTCACCAAGTCCAGAGGAATAAGGTATCACCCCTTCATTTCCCAACCAGGGCCACACAGAGTGTGAGGCAAAAAGGACCATCAAAATATCCAGGCAGTAAGGAAAATATAATACAACAATCTATCATTGTTCAATACTCAGAAACTGATCACCTGCATTTCCTAAATGCTAACCTAATAAGGGAAACAGGTACCTTAAATAAACTACCTCTAATGAGGCTTGTCTCAGATAAAAATTAAGCAGAGTACTAAGGCCAGATCTACCTCAGATATATGTTACATGTCTCCATCTGGACAGGCCAGATCTACCTCAGACATATGTTATATGTCTCCATCTGGGCAAGCCAGATCTACCTCAGATGAATGCCAACTCCAAAAATAAAATAATAATGATTCTTTTCTCTAAGCTTTTCTATGTCAACAGTATCTCGTCAAACGGAAGGCTCCCAGCCACATCACGGAAGTTTCCCAGAAGCTGCAGAACAAGGGGATGGCAGAACGTCATTCCAGGACCTCCCCACCATCATCCCAGGACTCCACAAGATACCCTCCCATCTCCCCAAGAGCTAACCAACGCCCACTGTTCAGCTGGAAGCAGTCTTTGAGAGAAACGTCGCCCCCATACCCAGTCAACCACAATTTTTTTCTTTTCTTAAAGGAAAAGAGTCGGGAATGAAGGGTTCACAACACGCCCCAAGGTCGGGCGTGTTTGCATATGCACAGTGGACACTTCCGCCTAGCCAGTTCTAGGTCAGGATAGCCATTTCTGGGTCAAGGCGTCTCACGTGACCAGGATCCATGACGTCACGTAGCCATGCAAGCGTGCAGCGTGGCTATGTCATCTACGTCTACCTGTGCACGCCCTGCCTTTAAAAACCGCTGCCATGTCCCGGACCGCTCCTCTCCGTACACGTGTTTCCCACAGGCCTGGTCACTTTCTGTCC
>CABHPR010041658.1:0-19681 GCA_902168415.1 Peromyscus melanophrys
TTTCCCCTCCAATTCCCTTTTGTCCTTCCACTGCTGCTCTTGATTCTGACACCATCCTCCCCTTTGTCCACCTCTGACACATTTTCCTCCCCACCTTAGCCCATAAGCCCCCCGCCACTACTAGGATATCAGAATTCTAAAATCATCAGAACCCTCAGGAGACTCATGCCTCCCTACAACCAAAACGAAAGTGTCCACCTGATCAAGAAAGAAACAGATTAATTGAAACTAAAATCTTATGAACATTGGCTTTGGAAGCAACCAGACAGCTTTGGATGTCTCCTCAAATATCACCTAAAGGGTAGTGCAAAGCCTCCATTTGATTATGCATTAAAGAGTAAATTCTTAAAAGTGTTCTCCAAAAGCTTGATTAAAAAATGCAACTACAAATGATGGTTCACACCTATAATCTCATCACTCAGGAGGAAGAGGCAGGAGGATGAGAGTACAAGGGCATCCTCACTACGTAGTGTCTTAAAAGCCAGCCTTGGCTACATGGAAATCTGTCTCAAAAACATTTATATACATACATATATACATATTCGTTTATAAGTCACTAACACTCAGTTCCTCTCATTTTTGTCAGAAAAAAAGTATAAGTAGAGTAAATATGAGATGTAACTTCTACATAAACTAGTAAGTTTTGAATTACCATTTTTTTTAGCTCAGGACTAAAATTTTAATGATATAAAATTTCTCTTTGTGTCTATATATATTTATGTATATATTTATGTATGTTATGCATAAGTGATATTTTTTACCTCTGGCCAGCATAAAAAATTAATTTAAATACCAAAAATGAATTCTATTCCTATTGACTTCAAAATAAATTAAATGTCTACACAAATTGAATATTCTGTAATTCACTGAGTTATAGAAACTAATTAAAATGTTTTAAATAAATAGTAAGTGATACTAGTTTAATACAATTGATCAGAATAACTGATGTGTCTCCTTAGCTGTCTGCAATAATTATAATAGGAATATAGCTTTTTTTTTCTATTTGGGTTTCTTTGGTTTACTAATTATAAGGTGATAATGTATCAAATGAATGCTTAAGACTATAAAGACTAGTACACCAAAACAAGGACAAATGTATGAATAAATGAATATGAATATAAAACATTAAAAATAATTGCTTAATACTGCTTATTGCTTAATACTAAACATGCACATCAAGCTTTATATCAAAACAAAGAGCTATGCATTTAACTAGTTTTGTTTTGTAATGCGTTTCTAACATGTATGCATTATAAAAACAGTTAATAGGAAATTATCCAAGATCATAGCTAGGTTTAGTGTTATAATTTACATGACGAAAATAGTTTCCAAATGCTTTTAGGTGTCTTACAACCTTCAGATTATGCTGTCAAATAAACAGATATTTACTACACATCTAGATAGGAACACATACCACATTGTGCTACTTTAATTTTATGTACTTTTAGCAAACTTACTTTTATACATGGTAGACAAAAATAAATAAATAAAATATCTGTATCTCACTTGAAAATTGTGAGATGAAGATTCAGATGTCTCTATCAATTGTAAAACGATCAATAATGATTTTTCTAAGGCATTATAAGATGCTGATTCAGGACAATTTTTAATTGTCTTCTTCCTGTGTTTCTCTGTAAAAGAGTGGTTTTTGATAGTTTAGAACTATAATCAATATATAGAAAGGGAACTAGCAAAAATAGTAACATAATAATTTTGTATCATAGGTATACAAGGGGGCCTGTGCATGTATCTCACTTAGTATTGTTCTTGTGTAACCTGTAAGAAGCCCTGAGTTTGATCCCCTGTACCACATTAACCTGGAGTGGTGGTGTACATCTGGACTCCCAGTACTCCCACTCAGGAGGTAGAGCGAGAAGATCAGGAGTAGTTAAGGGTGATCCTTCTCCACATAGCAAGTTCAAGGACAGCATGAGTGGATACAGGAAACCCTGCCACGAAAGCCAATAGGAGTGAGGTGGGGGCAGGATATGGAAGAGATTTAAGGGATGATATCTGTGAGGGTCTGGAGGGAGGAAAGGAAAAGGAGGAAGAGTTTTAATTTTATTGTAGAAAACATTTTTAAGTTAAAAAATAGCATAAAAGGAGAGTGTAGTGTGTTTTGAAAATGAAAACTGTTAAAAATCAAAGATGTGGTTTTGTTCAGGGAACACCAAGAAAGGAAATTTTATTTTAAATTATAATGCTTTTTGAGTGTTGCAGAATAAGAAAGTGAAACTTTGAAGGGAATTTTTAAAATACGTTAGATCTGTCAAAAGGAAACTTAGAAATGTTAGGGGCTGTCAAGCTGGCTCTATATGTCAATGATTGACTTGATTAAAATTAACTGTTGGTTTGAAGGTGAATAAGAAGATCTCTTTCTGGAAGGTCTAGAAAACTCAGACTATGTTAGGGAAACACAGCAGAGAGAGAAATCTGTAGGTGTCACAAGTGAAAATTAAGGAGGAGCTCATGGTTTGGATCCCAGCCTTGAAAAGCTACTGAAAAATCAAATCTGATGATTCCTCTGAAAACTTCTAGAAAACAAATGCAGAAATGCCTCCAGAGTTGACACCACCTCTTCTTCTCTTACTTAAATAATCAGGCAAATCCAATGAGATCAGATAATTATAAAGGGGAGGCTGAAGGGATAGCTCAGCAGTTAAAAGCTCTTGCTGCTCCTGAAAAAGACCCAGGTTGAGTTCCAGCACCTACATGGTGGCTCACAAATGTCTGTAACTCTGCTTCCCGAGAAGCCGGTGACCTCTTCTGGCCTTCCCAGGCACCAAACACACATGTAATAAATGTACATAAATGCAGCCAAAGCACATACATACAAAAATAAATCTTTTAAAAATCATAAAAGGTGTGAACATATAAATGTTTTTCTAGTTTATATATCCTATATTTTATATGTACATAAAATCATTCATAAATATGTATGAGAAAGACACAGAGAGATAGACAGAGTCAGAAAGACAGTCATAGTCTCTAAAGGTCAAACCTGGGATGTTGCATGTGCTAAGCAAGCAGCGTACCATGAACTACACTCTCCAGCACTTAAGATTTCTTGACTCACTGTTTTCTCTTTGCTTATAACTTTTAACAGAACAGTAAATACAAATATTAAGTGGTACATTTACACCTAATGTGAACACACAGGAACCTCAGAAATATGAAAGCAGTATTGCTTCTCCCTCGTTTCTCCTGACAGATTCTGCCTCTCTGAATCTAACTTCAGACTCAGCCCTGACCTAAAGAGAAAACTGTTCCCATTGATGCTTTAACATTCTGCAAAAGGACTCCCACTGTCCAGCAGTGATGCTTTATTATCCTAATTACATTTCATTAGAAGTTCATATTTAGTTTTAGTTTTTCCCTCTCCAGTCAACATGTGACAACAAAAGACTGAGGTCATATAACCTGTACCTCCAAAGAGAATTTAAGTTACAGTCTAGTCTCTCACATGATGGAAATTTCTCTAGCTTCTCCAAAGTCAAGTTTTCCCTCATCTTCTGTGTTAGAATCAGCCCTGCTTCTTCAGTCCAGCCCTGAGCAGTGAAATTGCACTTTAACTGGGCCTGTGGGCTCAAATAAAGCAATCTGTTCACCTGCCAAGAACAATTACATTTCTATATCAACAAAGAAAATGCCTACTGAAATCTCTGGCTTTATTCTTTTCCTCACTCAGAAAGTTTTGTTGTGTTTCCTGTTTTACCATTAAGCTCATTAGCACAATCTAGGTATTAACAACAACTTACATAGCAATACAACAAATATAAATATGTTTGGGCACACATGGGCGCATATATGCACACACACAGCTAGTGTTCTAGATTCTTGAGTAAATTTCTCTTATTCCATGCCAAGACACTATTCTATTCAAATTCTTTCAACTTGAATACAAATAAACATGTCCTTCAATTCTCAGATAGTTCTGAAATTAAGGTGGATCATAATTTTGCCTTGCTCTTGCTCTGAGCTGCCTTTGTGTTAATTTCAGTGTTAGGAAAATTTTAGTTGCAGGGCTGTCCATATACTGAACTGAAGATATGACAGTAACATCCTTCCTTATACTTTTGATTCTTTTCTGATACATATATTTAAGGCATACAAAATAGCACATCAAGTATATAAATGATTATTAGAGTCAAGAAAATTGACCTATCACCTTCCATAGAAAGCATTCTCTGGGTGTGTATATATGTGATTCAGGCATGTAAGATCTACTCTCCCACCAAATTTACATAAATTTGTACTCTGTCTATTAGATTTCTATTCTTATGCAAGCTCCACCCTTTGACCTATTTCTTCCCATTTCATATCCTTGACTGTCTGTATTGATGGTGTTCTATTCTGTTTGCACGTATACTTTTGACTTATTATCCATCCATCTCTCAGTACACCACTTGTCACACAATTTATTAGTACTTTGATCCCTCTACTGTTATTCTTTCTAGACGTCTTTTATGCTACTGTAGGTCATTGCTTTGGTTCATTTTAGGGTTCAGGCATAAGTTCTTAACATGGAGATTAAGAGAGAAATATCAGCAAAGCACTGCAAGTAACAACTGCTGCTAAGGATAGAGCTGAAAGAGAAAAGACTCATGCCACACACCCACCTCATCACATAAGTCCAGAAAATTTCCCAAGGACAAGATGATGTTTTGCCATCGTCTTAGATATAGACATCAAAATCTGGTTTCCAATGGCAAGTTTATCTAAAAACTGCTGGAAAAATAGATTAGGGGACATTATAATGTGTCCCTCATTGTGAACAAAGTAATACTATTGCCTAAATTATACATTTACTAGTTACTTTATAATGATTTTTGTCACTTGAAGTGTATGTTAATAGACAATATAATAAAATTCTATCCTCTTTTTTGTATTGAGAATCAACATTTACCTGAGGTTTATGAATAAGACAACTGCATCATCAGGACACTTTAGTAAGCCACCATTAGCCCATTTCCCAAATCACTAACCATTGCATTTGTTTCTTTCTGACTAAACTTTCCACTGTAGATAAAGTTATATTCTCTTTCTGTTTCAACTATGTGTCTTCCTCTTCTGTTGTCTCTTCATTTACATTTTGACTGTCCTAATCATCTCTGTTCTGTTTCCTATTGCTATTTCTATTCGATTTATGTCTTTTCGGCTTGTAATTCTGTTTCCATTTCTTCTTTGCCTTTGTCTCCTCATTTTTCCTAATATTTCTGGTTTAGCTCTTGCTTTCTTTGGCTTTTATCCCTCACCTGAATAGAGTTCAGTCTGTACTTATTACAGATACCCTTTGTTTCTGGAAGACTTGAAGCTTTAGTTATTCCTCTATCTCTATTCCTCACCAGCAGTAATTATGTGCATATTTCTCTTCATCTAAGGGAGGAGTCTTGTATAGGTACAGCTCTTCATCTAGGGATCTACACTGGCATGTTATTTGGTGTTGACCATTGTTCGGTCTTGTTTGGGCAGATATATTGTTGAGATTTCTCAATAGAACTTTTCATCTTATCTAGAAGATATAATATTGCAGATATAATCTTGGAAAATATAATCTTCCTGGACCTCTGGCTGTGATAAAGAATCAAGATACACAAAACATCAAAGCAGACTCAGGAGATTATATTTATATTTAGATATACTTCTGTACACACACACAGTGTGTAACAAATATAATCAAAGTAAAAGGCTATCAATTTGAGAATGGAAGGGGCATGGGAGGGTTCAGGGTGGACCTCAGAGGGCCTAGAGGGAGGAAAAAATTATATTTCAATCAAAAACATTTAAAATTCTTTTTGAAATCATGGTAGTGAAGCCTGGTGCTAGGTCTCCTTGCCAACCATGTGTTTAAAAGCCAAGTATAAAGGGGCAAAGGCTCATTTTTGGCCTTGACTATGCTCAATTCATATCATGAGCTCTCAACACATTCTTGTTCTTCATACATTCTTATCCTACTTTTTCTTTTGAAAATTATGGTTTTATTAAAGAAAGAACAACACAAAATAAAATTTAATGCTTACAACAAACATGTAGAGGATATCGAAGATATATTTGATAGGTAAATGTCTACTTTATTAGATGCACACAGTTTTTATCTTTGAACATGATTGTGTGTGTGTATGATGATTTTGTCACCTTATCTAAACAAAATATACATAAATTTTAGAAGCATAATAATGCATATATTTTACAATTACTTATTTCAGTTACTTTTTTGATTAGTCTTTAAAATATGTACCATTATTTTCATGAAAAATTTCTACAATTTTAACCTAAATCACCTACAATGACTATCTTTTTTGAATGTAATACATTTGAGATCAGTCCATGTCATTATGTTGTATACAATAGAAGCTATTGTATTACACTACAGAGCATTTCATTTCCTTTATATGCCAAGTTTTGTTTTAGGGGCTATTTTCTTAATAAGATAAGGCAAAAACTCTCATATTGAGGCTGGACAAGGCAACCCAGTAGGAGGAAAAGGGTCTCAAGAGCAGGTAAAAGAGTCAGAAATACACCTGTTACCACTGTTAGTATTTCCACAAACCCCAAGCTAATAGCCATAACATATATGCAGAGGACCTGGTGCAGACCCATGCAGACTACATTCTTGCCATTTCAGTCTATGTGAGCCCATGTGAGTGAGCTCTGCTTAGCTGATTTGGTGGACCATGTTCTCCTGATGTCCTCTGTCCTCTCTGACTCCTAATTCTTTATGTCTTTATAAATCCCAGAAATAGCTTGTGATTCATATCAAGATTTATGGATAATTTTATTGAGAATACATATAAATATGGAGAAATGTCATATATAGATCAGATATTCCAAAACAAAAACATGGACTTCAAAGTATTAAAGGTGTTCAATTTTTCTCAGCAATTTTTATATGTTGGTGCATAAAATGTGCATATTGTACACTAGGTTCATCATTAAGTATTTAATATTAATTCATCAGTTAATTTGTCAACTAACAATTATCAATTAACTTGTTGATTGACATCTAAGCTTATCTTAATTTTTAGCTATTATGAACAGTGCAGCAATAAACATGGACATGTAAATATGCCTGTCATATGTTAAATAAGAGTTTTCAGGTGATATGAAGGAGATGCCATAGAAGGATCACATGGTACTGAAAGTTTTAGTTCTTTGAGGAACATCCTCACTGATTTCCACAGTAGCTGTACCATGTCACATTAGCTGCAGTATTGCATATGAGTTCCTTCCCCATATTTTAACTAGGATTTGTTTGCTTCTTTTCTTGGTCACCATCAGAATCTCTCAAGGTGGAATCTGAAGGCAGTTTTAATTGGTGTCTCTGATGGCTAAGGATGCAGAACACTAGCAGACATTTATTTGACATTTGTGCTTATTTTGAGAGCTGTTTACTTGATTAGCTCATTCATGATTTTGGGGGAATGTTTAATATTTGCACTTCTTCATATATTCTAGTTATCAATCCCTGTGTGATTGTGTAGTTTGTAATATTTTTCATGTCTCATCACTCTTGCAATCATTTAGTTTGCTGTGGAGAAGCTTATTAACATTGTGTGATCATGTTTCTTAATATTTATAATTACTGTTACAGTGGATTCTTTTTCAGAACAGTTGATGCCTCTATCTTGATGTATTTTCTCTGTATTTTCCTCTATCAATTTCAACATTTCAGATTTTATATTAAATTTTGAGTTGATTATTTTTAAGAAAAAATGGAATTTTTCATTTTATATGTGGAGATATATATATATATATATATATATATATATATATATAAAAAATCTATTTTGCTGTGTTACATGTACCAGATATTTCTCTTACATTTTCAACTTGTCTTATTTCTCCTGTGAGTTTTGTAAGAGTAAAGCTTTCTACTTTTTCTGTGGCTACAATTTTAGAACAGTGCAAGACATAAACAATAATAGTGGGCATTTAAAAAACAATCATATTCCACTGAGTTCAGAAGAATGTCTGTGTTTTCTTTATCACAAGGCCTATTTCAGTAAGGACTATGATTGTAAAGTTTATATTCTCCCGTGAATATTGAACATGTAACACTTCTTGCATTCTTCCACAGAATTGCTTCCAAAATATCTTCCTGATCCATCCTTAGAAATCCTTAAATTTCAGACTGCAAGGCAAACTGGGTGGAATACTACTTTTGAGTTATCAGCCACAATGCCATTAAATGCATTATTTTAATTTCTTGCATATGTTCGTGTTTCACATATATTAAAAAACTTTATTGAACAGAAGGTGTATGCTTATTAATCCTTTAATTTCTATTACTCCATGCAAGGGCTAACACAGTAAAGTATACCTATACCACATGTGTGCTGATAATCCAAGTATCTTGGGGGAAAGTCATCTTTTAATCAGTCCATAGTTGGATATACAAAATGGATTTGCAAGCTAATGTGCACTGGATCCATCACACTGGTATCAAAGTTTTTGTGAGATGTGTGTGACATCCATCGTATATGTCAATTATATTGTTTGCATCTCTAATTTCCTCCATAAAACAGAGAGTTTAGGCTTTTTGCTGTCTCCTAAATCAAAAAAGTTTCCTGAATCAGTTTTTCAGAAACAAATATGTTGTTTCTGGCTTTGTATAAATTACTTATCAGCAGAGAATCAACCTCGACTTTAGCTTGTTGGTTGGTAAGGAAGCCACATAAGTCATTTATGACATTCATAGAACATGAAATTTTGTTGAATTTAGTATGAGTATGTTCACTTCGCTTTGATTTTCTTATGATCCAGATAACATGAATTAAACTAAATTTTTAATGAACCATTGTTCATTATATAAATTTTCATAACATAAATTTCTTAATAAATCATTAAGAAACAAAGCAACAACCTCTGCTCCAAGATTCCTTGCATTTTACTTGATGATTTCTTCTAGATGATGATTTCTATTTCATTTATCAAATAAAGAATTATGTATCCCCAATTCCCCAAGCTTTTCTTTTGACTGTCACTTAATAATGACTTGTCTGAACTATTTATTCTCATCATTTATATTTTATATTGCTGTGAATGCAATAAAGTAAAACTTGTATTTTAAACATAAACACCTAAATATTCACTAAACATTGCTAAATAAATTAAAATCTTGAAAACTCACATATATAATGGTGAATCTCCAACCACAGTTATTTTTGCAGCAAGAAAATCACACCAGGTTTTTCAGAAGTAAAAGGTAATCTCTATTTTGCAAGGAGCAAACTAAGGATAGCCTTTCTGATTTGTTTTGTTTTTACACTATAGATGACAGGGTTGAGCACAGGGGGTAAAAGAAGGTAGACATTGGCCATCATTGAATGGACTACTTTGGGGGCTGACAGACCATAGCGATGCACTAGGGACAAGCTAAACATAGGAATGTAGAAAATCGCAACTGCTCCAATGTGGGACACGCAGGTGCTGAAGACCTTGTACCGTTCCACAGAGGAGGCAATAGTGAGGACAGAGCGAATGATCAATACATAAGACAAGACAATGCATGGAGTATCTGCCCCTGTGGTCAGAATGAGACCAACTAATCCACATATGCTATTGGCCCGAGTGTCTGAACATGCTAACTTAAACACATCTGGATAATAACAGTAGGAATGGGAGAGGGTATTCACTTTACAGAAAGAAACAGGCTTAAGGAGCAAAAGTAGGGGAATTATTAATACTATAGTTCGCATAATCACTAGGAAACCCATCTGAATGATTCTAGAATTAGTAAGAATTGTGGTGTATCTAAGAGGATTACAGATTGCTACATAACGGTCAAAAGCCATAGCCACTAGCACCCCAGATTCTATACAAGTGAACCCATGAAGAAAAAACATCTGAACAATGCACAAGTCTAGACTGATTTCATTTGCATGAAACCACAGGATCCTCAAGGTGGTTGTCATTGTAGAAACAGTCAAACCCAGGTCAGTGGCTGAGAGCATGGAGAGGAAATAGTACATGGGTTCATGCAGACTATGCTGAGTCACAATGATAAAGAGGATCATGCTGTTCCCAGAGAGGGCGGTGACATAAAGACAACAGAAGGGGATGGAGATCCAGGCATGAGCAGACTCCAGACCAGGAATGCCACTCAACAAGAAGGTTGAGAATTTCAATGTGAAGTTGCTCAGGAATTCTATGGTGTCCTGCATTTGTAGCATTTGCCTTTACAATGCTCACATCCTAAGAAGTAACAAATGGTATTGTCATAAAAAAAAGTGCTTAAACAATATTCTGGTAAAAAAAAATAAGTACCCTAGGAAATAAATTACTTTATCCAGAAAACTAAAATTTATTAACCTACAATTGTAATTGGAAGTATTGAGGAAAAACAATGGTTTTTTAATCCTTAAATCAAGAAAATATGTTCACATAATTTTACACATTTATATATTTATTTTTATATTCATAGATTTGAAGTCCCACCAGACTGTGTGCATAGACAGTCACTTCTAGGAATGTAGGAAATAGGAATGTTTCAGTGTGGGAGACTCAGTTCCTAGAACACAGTAAAACAAATGCATTAGAGTTTGAATATTCTGTTTAAAGTGATCAAGAGAAACCTACTTACAGATGTTCATACATTTGGAATGCATGTGTAACACTCCAGACATAGATCTCTAGAAATAGATCATTTTAATCCCACAGAATACATGAACAGGCAAGAAGACTACTAAAAGAAAAATACTGAAGACAGAGTGTTGTGGAAGTTTAAGGGAAGGATTATCTCTCCTAAGCCATGGGAAGCCTGAATGCTTTATGAGAACCATAAAAACAAAGAGACCCTGTATCCCCATGTATATGATGATAACAGAGATGAACTGTTTGAGCAGCCAAGTTTAGTAAGTATTAAAACATTCAAATGCAGTTCAGAGTATGTTAATGATCTTGAGAAAAGCAGGTGCGCTTGCTAACTGAAACTGACACTCTGCAGCAGTGGCTTAGAGAATGGGTATAGATATGTGTTGGTATAGTTAATTTCATTTTCAGAAACTTAACAGTTAAGGCATTGACAGAAACAGATTGTGACTAAAGGAGGCTGAAAAGGATATGAATGTGTTATGAAAAAGGGAGAATTTAGATAAACATACAAATTTATAAACTGTGGTCATAGATACAATAGACAATGATGCATTTTACGTAAAGAATGAGTGAATTCAATTGATCCATAAAAATCTGAAAGCATCATGTGATTGAACACAGTACAAGAGAGTAATTACATTCCAGGAAGATGAGGTTAGCATTTTCATTGACACACTAGGGTGTGTCAAGTAGGTAGATTGATGGAAAAATCATGCCAGGGAGTTTTCATTCAATAGCTACAGTTTTCTCAGGAAATTATGACGGTTACATTGTCTCCTTTCCCAAAAGTATGGAGTGATGGGTATTATCTTAAGGACAAGGTAGAAGATAGAATTAGACAGGCAGATGATTCTACAGGCATAAGTGTTATGGAGCCCTGTTCATTTAAATTTATAAATCACATAATTCATTTATAGCATGACTAAAAATCAAATTGTAGCACTATTACTTACCTAGTTAAGGTTTTCAGTCAAGTTTAGCATGAAATTCTCTTTACACTAAAAAATACCTTGTAATGTGTTTTAATTTATCATTCTTCTAATGCTGTTTTTCTTTTTGTTAAATCTCTAATTTCATGAGTTTCAACTATCTGAGAAGAATAATTACAATATGAGCAGCTACAAACTGCTTCATAATATTATATGGATCTCAAAGGGTAGAGTAATATATGCTATCACTTGAATTTTCTGTAAGACTGTTTGAATATTTATGTGTAGGTAATAAACAAAATTAAAGACAATACAGTGAACATTCTTATCTATCTTACCAGGGTTGTGTGGAAACAGGAACTTTCTCTATCTTTGCTATCAGACATAGAACAGACTATCATGCTGGGACCTATGGACTTCATAGTAAATTTGAACTGAACTGTGAGATTATATGTAAGATGTGTATCTCTCTGGGGAATCTGACAAAGAAGAAACAACATGTATAAAAACACAAGGTACCACCATTGACTCCCAGAAGGTTTTAAGCTACTATCTCAAATGAACAGTAGTCCCCAGGAGTACTGAATGATAAACAAAGGAAACCAAAGTATTCATAAATTGTTGCATCTCCATATTGATGTACTCTGTTTCTTATGCATTCTGTCACACTCACTGTGAGTTCACATGAGCACTGTTGTGTCTGAAAAAGAAAAAAAAAAAAACACTGTTTTCTTGTAGTTATCCATCATCACCTATGGCTCATGCAATGTTTCCACACTCTCTTCTGTCATAATCCCTGAGTCTTGTGGGAAAGGCTGCTCTCTAGATGTCCCATTTAGGATTTAGTATTCCATAATCTCTTATTCTTGGAATGCTGACCAGTTATGGGTCTTTGTATTAATTGCCATCTAATTCAAGTAGAAAATTCTCTGATGTGAGTTGATGGATGCACTAATCTACAGGAATAGCAATAAGCATCAGAAGTCATTTTAATACTATGCTCACTTAGCAAAATAACAGTGGGTTCTCCCCTAGGGCCTAGGACATATCTAGACACAAGTTCTTGTTCTCAGCAATGTTGCCAGGTATGGGTTCAATCTAGTTGAGAGGATCTTAAATCTGATCAGAAAGTGGTCACTTACTCCTATAACATTTGAGCTGCTATTGTACCAGTAGGCATTTCTTGCCAAGATAGTCATTGTTGTAGCTCATGGAGTTCAAAGATGAGTAAAGTCGTGCCTAGCATCTTCTACATCAATGAAAAGTAGCCAGAAGTAATGAAGCTTTCAGATCAATACCTCATTGATTTCTCTCTGTTTTATGATTGAGATATGTGGTGTCTTCAGCAATAGAGCATGATAGATTATAATCGAACTTAACTAAAATGCACAATGTAATACTTTAACACATGTATACAAGGTGCCATTATCAGATCAGGGTAATTAGTATATGCATTGCCCTGGACATTTATCACTTCTCTGTGTAAAAGCTCTTCTATGTACTTTTATTTTTGGTGGTTTTGATTAAAGGATAAGAATAAAATAGAAGAATCTCTTGAATCTGAGAATAAAGCATGACAGTAAATTCATATGCCTGTGCTTTTTAAACTGTGTCCATACTTAAATACAAATGTGAAGTTGGATGTTTTCCTGTTCTGACTGCCCACTACCTGCCCTGGCAGCTGCTTTCAAAGTACAACATAGAGTCTTAATATTATTTATAAATTCTTGGCCAATAGCTTGGGCTTGTTACTAGCTAACTTTTTTTTCTTTATTAAGAAATCTTTTATTCATTTTACATACCAAACACAGATCCCCCTCTCATCCTTCCTCCTGCTTCCCCTCCATCCTTCCCCCCCAACCCACTCCCCATCCCCACCTCCAAAAAGGTAAGGCCTCCCATGGGAAGTAGGCAAAGCCTGGTACATTAAGTGGAGGCAGGTCTAAGCCCCTCCCCCAGCATCAAACCTGTGCAAGGTGTCCCACCGTGGGATCTCTGGGAAGGAAAAATAGATGAGCTCTCCTCAGTAAACTGTGGGTGAGAGGTGCAATAGAGGGGATGGGATGGAAAATGAGAACTAGCTAACTCTATGCTTTGCCACATGACTCACATGACTTATGGGTTGTTACCTCATTTTCTACACATCCTGCTTGCTCATTGGTTGTCTGGCATCTCTTCTGACTCCACCCTTCCTCCTCTCAGAGTCCTCTGTGTCTGGCTATCCAGCCTATACTTCCTGCCCAGCTACCGGCCTGTCAGCTTGTTATTAACCAGTGAGAAC
Source organism: Peromyscus melanophrys (assembly GCA_902168415.1). Lineage (NCBI taxonomy): Eukaryota > Metazoa > Chordata > Mammalia > Rodentia > Cricetidae > Peromyscus > Peromyscus melanophrys. The sequence goes on from CABHPR010041658.1 coordinate 13,804, forward strand.
AATGCATATTCACAGTGTGCAGAAGGATTATTCCACAACACAAATGCATCTTGTTCTCATAGACAAACAATTTACAAAGAAAATACAGACAACAAATAAAAATAATTGTGGAATTATGTCCTCAAGTGACAGTTTTTCTCTTAGAGAGGAAGAGTTAAAAGGGAAGAGTTATAAATAGTTATAAAGTTATAAACAGAGGAAGAGTTATAAAGTTACAACACTACCCTACTGCTCAGCCTCTAGCCCTTCATTAATTGTTAGCCATATAATTAAGATAAACTATTTGAAAACATTTTCACAGTCAGTTTCCAGGAAGAATTGGTTTTTGCAATGCTTTGTTGGCTAATCTTAACTGATCTTGGGGTGGGGATAGAAACTGATCTACTTGTGAATTTTATCTATTATCCTAAAGGAAGAATGAAGAAGAAATGAACACTCTCACTCCTTGTGGTCAGAAATGGTTATGATAAGAAAATAGTCTTCAGTAAAGTGGACTACCTGTCACTAGAACACAGGGCATGAGAAAACATAAGAAAATGAAATGTAGTTTAACCTCCCAGTAAGCTGCATGATCATTGATGTTCCATAACAGTGACACAATTGTTTTTATGAAAAAAAGCACCTTAATGTACTAAGGATTTATTTGGTTTATGCTCAGGGGGTTGCTGACGACCTAGAGTGAGGCTAAAATATGGAAGTGACATTTGTTGGGGAATAGCTCTTACCAAATGGTGAGCAGCAAGCAGAAAGGAAAAGACAGATAGGGATCATGCAAGGGCATTAGCTCCAAGGACAGAATCCCAGTGACTGACTTCATCCAGAATGGTTCTACCTCCAAAGTAGTGCTACTAATGGAGAACAAGCGTTGGACCCAGGAGCCCATGGGAGACATTTCATGTTCACACCATATCTGGAATGGGTGATCATTAACTGACTAAGCTGGGACTCTAGGTTTTTAGTTCAACATGTAGAGAAAAGCATCATTTTGGAGATTATCTGTGTTGTTGTTTATCCTATGGAAATTTGCTTGCTGACTCCTATGGGCCAACTGACTTGTATTTCATTTCATTATAATACTATAAAGTTAGTGTATTGTGTTATCTTAACATCAGTAGAAACAATGGAATATGTTGCTAGCTCTGCACCTGGGATCCCACTGTCTCTGATCCCAGGGGCAGGGGTGAATAGACACAGAACCAATGGCGTAGGCTCTGTTAGACTTTAAGTAATCACATTTATTAAACAAAGAACTGAGGTATATGTGTGTAGTTTTTGGTGGGCTCTGCTTCCAGCTGCTGTGGTGTTTCCTGGTTGGCTCTGGGTCGTATGTCAGCAGCAGTCATCTTGAGGGTCCGGTTTCAGGGTCCTCTGGGTCAGTATACTACTGTGCATGTCAGAGCTCTGTTTGCTTAAGGCATGGCCCAGTGCTTTCAGCCTTATCTGCCTCAGGAACAGAATAATAGAAATGGAGTAATTCTCCAAAATGAAACAGAGCTAGATTTAAATTATAAATCTTCCTGATAATCAACACATTTCCATGGGCTAAAGTTCGTAGAGATAGTATGCAGGATAAGACTACTTATATTCATACTTTTACAAAAAATCATTTCATTTAATTTTGCAATTACTCTTTAATACAGCTATAAATGTCATACTTTGTAGATACGGGTATTGAAGTGAGATCTTCTTACTTGACCTATAGCATCAATTGAAATTATGTGGTGTGCTTACTATCTGACACTCAGATGCAAACGTCACTGTGGAATGCAAAAGCAAAATGAACTTTGCAATTCTTTTTCTTCCTAATACAAACTAATATTTCTGTCTTTTGTATATTGATTCAAAGTAATAAATAGCAGTGTACTTTTACGTTTTGTCCTATTCAATTAAATTTAATATGTTAATGCAGTCATTGGAAAATCTAGATTGTGCATTCTTCTATACATTGTCCTAAAAGAAGAAATAGAATAGATTTTGCAGGTGGACTGGGGAAGGTAGGGATGGGAACAGGAGGGGATGAAGCCGAGGGGGGTAAAAATTCACTCACTACATCAGTTGGATCACATGTATTGCATTTGTATTGTTTTTCATGTCTATTTCTCCTGACTAGAAAATAAAATCTGAGCCAATGCATTGTCTATATTCCCTCATGGCTATGGATGCTCAATACATTATCACTGCTCAGTATAATATCCTTGCTTTGGAATAGTCACTCAGGTGTTTCAAGCCACTTGTGAATGAATCCCTGTCCTCTAGACTTTAGGCAACAGGGATTAGTGAAATATTACACACCTAGTTTTTCATCATTGTAACAAGTTACCTGAGATACAACTAAAAAGGAAGAAAATCCTACTTTGGCAAGTGGATATAGAGGTCAGGTCCTGCTCACTTGGTTGTGTTGCTTTGAGCCTATTCATCATGGCAAGAGGGTCTTCTGGAGGCCTGTTCACCTCATGCCAGCTTGGAGGCCATGAGAAATAATGAACTGGGATTCCTAATGCGCCTCAAATATTATACCCAATGACATAACGCTCTTTTGTGGGTCTCATCAGTTTCCATTGCCTTCCAGACTGCCAAAGCCTTAAACCATTTGTCCTTCATTAGTATGCAAAATTCTCTTGTGTTTAATCAGTAGCAAAATTGTATGTATACCAAAGAACTGTCTTAAAATAAATATCTTTGTAATTTATTATTAGTGAAATGTTTGTTTTATACGCCTATTTTATATATCTATGTACCAGGGTCATGTAAAACTTAATTATTATTTAAATAGTAAAATTAAACTTCAGCAACTAAAGATAAGTTTTGAAAAATACTATTGTGAAAAAGAAAACAAGAAAGCCCTAAGCCTTATTAACAACAGTGGGTATTATTAGCATTTAGATGTCTGTTAAATAAGCTCCTGTACATGTGTAATTAGCATTGAGAATTATGGGAATTAAAGTTATTTTCTCTAAAATTTAATAGCATATCAATAATTCTTCACATTTTTTACTACAAATAAAATATCACCTAGTATTCAATCACATTTCTTCATTTGGTTTCATTTATTTTCCTCTCTCCCTCCTACCCTCTTCCCCTTATTTTCTTCTCTCCTTCCTTCTCAGTCTGCCTTTCTTCCATTTCCCCCTTCTCTTCTCCCCTTTCCTCCTTCCTTACCTCCCTCTTCCTTTCCTCTCTTCTTTTGTTCTAATTTATTGAGATAAAGCTTTTCTATATAGTCCAGACTGGCCACAAACTCACAGTGTTCCTGCCTCAGTTTCCCTGATGCTATGATTATTGACATTTACCACCACACTCAGTTCCTACAGAATGAGTTGTAAGTTTTCCCTTCATTTTATATATCAGGATTCAGGCAGGACTTTAAACATATGTCTATTTCTAAAAGGATATTTTTCAATAAAGAGATTACCAGATGGAAGAAAGGCGCATGTTTTAACTGTTTGATGAAATGTCTAGGTTCTTTAAAATTGTATGACTGTCTATTTGATCCACGACAATCTAGTAAAATATTTACTGATTTAATGGATAAAAAGTTTCCAGATTTTGAAGTTAATAACATAATCTAAGAAGCAAAAGTTCTGATGTGAATAAAGATCTGGATAAAGAAATCATTATAAGAATAACTACAATTAAATTTTGCCATAAAAATCCACAGTGACTTTTGTCTTTTCCAAATAACATTGAGATATTTGGTTTAATATCAACTTGAACACAGAACTGAAGATACCAATAAATAAATTTTGTTTAAAAAGAGGTTTTTTTTTTTCTTTCATGGAGAATATACATTAACTAATTTTGTATAATACATCACATCTCTCAGATCTCTAGCTGTGGGTACCATGAAATTCATTCTTCCTTGTTCTGGAAGATTTCCAGCCTATCGGCTAGTTTTTCTCATAGTGATGACTTTACAATGGTAGGTAAGAGCCTGGGAACTGTTCCTTATCTGTGTGGGTACATCAGTGTGGATAACTGAAGCATGGGATCCTGTGATCCCTGGTTCAAAGGCCTTTTCCACAACATCCTTGGATAACCCTGTCCCTGATCTGTTTGGTTCTAACTCCATATATGATGGGGTTGAGCATGGGAGGAACTAGAAGATACACATTAGCAAACATAATGTGTACAACACGAGGCACATGGTGGCCAAAGCGGTGGGTTAGAAAGGTGAAAAGGGCCGGAATATATAAGGTTAAGATTACACCAATATGAGAAGCACATGTACCAAAAGCTTTGAGACGGGCTTCACCTGAGGGCAACCTCAGCACAGCTCTCAGAATCATCACATAAGATACACTGATGACAATTATATCAAAGCCAACCACAGAAAAAGCCACAAAGAGCCCATATCCACGATTGACTTTGGTGTCAGCACACACCAACTTGAGTACAGCCATGTGCTCACAGTAGGACTGGGGAATGACCTTGTTGGGGCAGAACGGCATCCTGGAGATCATGAAGCAGAAGGGGCTCACCCACAGCAGCCCTCTGACCATCACAGCTGCCCCAAGTTTGATGACTACGGATGTGGTCAGGATGCTGGAATGTCGGAGTGGGAAGCAGATAGCCACATAGCGGTCCAAGGCCATAGCCATGAGCACCCCTGACTCCACGGAGGAAAAGGCATGTATAAAGAACACCTGGATGAGGCAGGCAAGGTATTCAATCTTGTGATCATGAAACCAGAGTATGGCCAGCATTTTAGGTTGTGTGGAGGTGGACAGGACCAGGTCAGTAGTAGCCAGCATAGCCAGAAAGAGGTACATTGGCTCATGCAATGTGTGGTCAATCCGGATTATGTGTAGGATAATGATATTTCCAGTCACTGCCACAATATACATGACACAGAATGGAAAGGCAACCCAATACTGATAATCCTCCAGTCCTGGAATTCCAAGCAAGATAAAAAATGTAGCATGAGAAGAGCTGTTTCTTGAAGCCAGCACAAAGGAATGGGTCATCTTTTCTTTGCAGTGAAGTTAATCTTCTCTCTGAGTATTATAACAGTCAAGGGTGATTATTTGCAATTGTGTAATATTACAATTTATTTCAATAACAAATTATAGTAAAATCATCTTTTACAATAAATAATATTTTGTAACATAAAATGATGCTACTGAATATTTTATTAGTTCTTACAATAGTCAAAATATTAGAACATGTCAGGTTCAGAGGTAATTATCTCCTAAAGAAAAAATGTTTTCTTGGAAGTAGAATCTATTAAGGGCAAACTACCTTGACAAATTAGTCATAATAACATTTGTTATTCTCTATTTAACAAATCATTTGGTCTACCTTTCACACAGTTCCATTTATCTCTGTGTTGAGTTGTTTCAGCATCATTAGCTCATGGTAGGAAGGAAATATGAATTAAAGGAGCATAGTAATTTATTCTTGTATTGTCTTTGGTTATTTAGGACAGTTATTATCTTGGTTCTAGCCTGAAGAAAAAGATGAACCATCTGTATGTTGGCAAATATATGTATTATCTTTAATTAAAATCTTAGGACATTGAATATCTTCTGCTTCGTGATTGATTTATTCTCTCTTTAAATCAATGCCTTTCTCTGGTACAGTGTAAAAGAAGGCACATGCCACATGTTAATGCACATCTGCAGTTGTATTCCAACACAGACTTGCTTATACAAACAAACTGCAACCTGGGTTTGATTTGCAGACTCTAGTTTATTCAGGGATGTCCTGGGTGGTAAATTATTCATGAAGATGGTTTTGAACCTAATACTCAGCCTAGCTCTTCTGTTCTTGATAAAGAGAAGTTGGGTAAATGTATGATGAGGAAACTATTTAATGAAGACCATTATTCAGTTGTGATAGACCCATTAACTGATTCCCATTAACAATATTCTCAACTAGA
>CABHPR010041667.1:0-12934 GCA_902168415.1 Peromyscus melanophrys
TGTGTGTGTGTGTGTGTGTTTGTGTGTGTGTGTGTGTAAAATGTATGTATGAGTATCAGAAGAAGACATTGAAGGCCTTGGAATTGAATTCACAGTCAGATTGTGATGTAGGAGCCAGGATTAGAGCCAGGATTACAAAAAGAATTCTCTTTAAGAATAATAGCACTCAGCCTCCAAGCTATTTTCCTAGTTCCTGAAGTTAACCAATTTTATTAGAGAGGTACATGTTTACCATCTATCAAACGAACCCAGCTATTCAGATTCAGAAAAAAAGTTTCAACAGAAACAAAGTAGAATATTTAATGTTCAGCAACTTTGAAAACATCTGCTTGTGGGTATGTATGTTGATGTCTCACTGGTCAAAGTAATTAATACTCACTTTCTGTGAGTAGAGATAGAAATTCCAGATCTAGAGAGCTGCACTTTTAAATTACAAAACATATAGCTTATAAAGACCTTGTCATTAAGTCACAGTGAGACCAGTATTCTCTCTTCCTCTGACACGCCATGGTACCTCACACAGGCACACGCCAGTCACCGTCATGCTCTCACTACCACAATGTGCCACTTTATTACTTGTTGTCAGTAGTGAGGCCAGTTGACTATGTAATGAAACTTCTCAGAACATCATCAAAAATAAGCCAATCCTCTCCTTAAGTTATTTGCTCCAGGCAATTTGTTGTAAGAACAGAAAAAAACGTTTAATATCACCACCCCCTATTCCCAAAAAACCAGGAATGAATCAGCATTCCTATTCACTTTATGTATGCATTTGGTTCAACTTTCTTTGTCATTGGTAACAGACTCAGAAATTTTTAAAAAAACACCATTGGATAAAGAGTCACAGAGTATTCTAGCGAATATAACATGGTAAATTTTCCAGGAAATGAAGGGAGGATATTGGAAGTCTTAAGTCTACATTTAGTTAAACTTACTGCCAGAGATATTTTATTCTGAAAGAGAATTTTAGTTCCTAAAACAGTTTGCATAGAAGGAAGAAAGTGTTTTTGATATTCTAGGATAGGTCATGGATATAGAAAGCATAAAATCTTACTGCTAGCCTGCTTCACTCCAGAAATCGTGCACAGTATATATTTATAAAGTGACAAATGTCAGGAAATAGATTTAAAAATTGTAGCTTGGGAGCTTGAAGTCAAATTCAGAAAGTTGGCACCTTTCCATAAAACTAAGATTACCTTCCATATACCCTGGCTAAAAACTGCACTTTTACTCCAGACTTGGGGTTGGAACATTCATTTGTTCTCAGGCTCATTTACTACATCAATATCAATTTAAAACTTTATATAATGCATAGAAAGTTTGAATTAACACAAGATTTGGAGAGCTAGATTACTAGTAGCAAATGGCCTCCACATACATCTATAAATTAATATCAATTGTTATGTAAAGAGAGCAGTGTGGCAAAGTTGTCTAATTAGAATTAGTTGAAGCATTATCAAATAGATTTATAACATCTGCACTCTAAACCATCGTTTTATCTAGAGGCATCAAAGGAAATGTCATTTTTTAAAAATAAAAACAGGTTTACACCATGTTTGAATATCAATTATTTTCTTATATTAAGCTAAATTTACGTAGGAATTATTGAAAGAAATGGAGATAGTACAAAGTTAAGAATAAATGTTTCTTAGTGCTATTAATGTACAGTTTACCTCCTTCACTCAGATATTTGGTTCTGATTTCTCTTGTTTAATTATAACACAGATTGTTTAATTATATAAATAATCCACAACCACACACTACAGTTTTATTCTTATATGTGTGAAAGAATACTAATAATTATTAATATAGTTGTTAATAATATAAAAATTGAGCATCTTTATAGAATGTAAGAATGAGAGAATGAGATATGCTGACATAAGGAGAAACTGGAAAGAAAACCATCGAATTGTTTCAGAGTCATGTGACTGGATGGCTAAAATAGACTTCACATTGAGCCCTAGCCAGTGGGGTACTGTCAAGAACAAAGCCCTTTTCCTCATCAGTGTTTGATCCCATTGGACCACCACAATCAGATGTCAGAGGAGTGCAGCATATTTTCTAGACATCTGGCGAATTAAAACTACAAGAAAGACAAAATTGAAATCTCTTGTAATTCATTGAATAATTGTTCAAGGGCACTGTTGTCTCTCAGACATCAGACATCTTCTCTTTTGTACTTGTCTTTCTTTTCTCATGTGTGTCTTATTATAATCCTTCAGTTAAGAATTTAAAACAGTCCTGTGCCTAAGCCATTTCCTGAGTGGTCTCATGTATGCTGCTTGGCTAAGACTCTGACTTGACTGTCTTCACATGAACACAGCTGGATGGTTTGCAGTGATAGTACTGACCTGACATTATTTCTGTTCTTGAAAAGAGTCAGTGTTCCAAAAATCAGAAATACTTGACTGTTGGGTCAAGAATATAAGAGATGTGATACTACTCTATTTCTTCAAGTCATCAAAGCTACATTATCAAGAGCTAGCTAATTAGCTGGGGAATGTGTACATATTTGGTAAACTTGGTAACACAAATTCAGCCTGAGGAACTACTGCAAAATCAAACTTGAGAAAGGATGTTTTCCAAGTAGCACTGTCTTAGTCACTGTTTTATTGCTGTAAAGGGGCAGAATGACCGTGGCAACTCATAAAAGACTGCAAATAATTTGGAATTTACAGTTTCAGAGGGTTAGTCCAACATCATCATGGCTTGTTGCATAGCTCTGGAGGACACAAAAGCTGCATCCTGATCCCCAGGCAGAGAGCCCAAGAAAGGCACTGGGACTTCTGTGGGCTATTGAAAACTCAAAGCCCTCCTGAACAACACCCTTCCTCCAATAACATACTCCAACTATGCCAAATCTTCTAATCCTTCCTTGACAGTTCATCAACTGGGAACTAAGAATAAAAATATGTGATCCTGTGGGGATGAATCACATTCCAATCACCACAAACACCTTGTAGAATATGGTGATCAGACAACTATGCTACCAATCCCCCTGCTTCTGTGTACTTTGGTGTCCATGTGGGTAAATTATAAAGAAATTACTGAGCAAGGATGACACAGTACACAGTGCTCTATGTAATTTGTCTAAAGATATAATTATCTTATCCTTATCAAGCAAAATAATACACTTCAAGCAGTCTGTAAGAAGGCATAAATAGCATGAATTATCAGACAATTTGTCATATATATTTTAAAAAATGGATTAAACCTATAAAATCTCTAAAGTAAATGTCTTACAAGAATAGTTTCCTACCTCAATGCTAAAGAAATATGGAGATTTATGTTTGATTCTTACAGGAGCAACTAATTTGCCATTTGTAAATGAGGCCCTTACAGCATCTAAATATCCAGCAGACAAGTCTAAGGCACTTAAAAAAAGTATTGCACCAGTTCTTGAAATTCAAAATAAGAGAAACCATAATACCAGAGGAAAATATCTCCCATCCAAGTCCACGCTCCTATCCTAAGGCCAAATAACCAGAAATGAGTGCAGGGAAGTGAAACTTGAAGAAAAGGAGATTATTCTGTCTTCCAAAATTTTGGGTTATTAAAACCAAAACAAAACAAACCTATCAGTTCAAAGATTTTTAAAAAGTCATGTGATTACATATTCAGATATATGTATCAGACTTCTTCGTATAAGGTACTCTTAAAGATGAACAACCTTTAATTTAAACTCTTTTAATTAGTTTTGGAGAGTTTCATATCATATACTTTAGCTATACTAGCCACATGGCTCCCAGTTCTCTCCTTTTCTTACTTGCTCAACTTTGTTTACTTTTTTCTTCCTTCCTTCTTTCCTTCTTTCCTTTTTCTTTTTCTTCCATCCTCTCTCTCTCTCTCTCTCTCTCTCTCTCTCTCTCTCTCTCTCTCTCTTTCTGAAATCTGTGAAGTCAAATTTGGTTTACTCATATTTGATTCAATGTGGTCTTCCACTGGAACATGGTCAGTCTAGTAGGTTGACTTGAAGAAAACTGATAGTCTATGTCACATCAACTATCAATTGCCAACAGATCTTCAGCCTGAGCTCTAACTTTGTTCTCTCCACCCCTTTTCTATGCTGGGATTCAATTTGGATTAAGCTTACACAGGTCTTGTGCATCCTGCCACAACATCTGTGAGTTCATAAATGTAACTTCCCCAGCTCTGCTTCTCACAGTCTTCCTACCTTGTCTTCTGAAATGATCCCTGAGCATGGAGAGGAAGGGACATGATGAGTGTTTTACAGTCACTGATTCTCAACACCTTTATCAGTTGTGGGTCTGTTTTAATCACTATTATCTGAACAAACAGAACAAAAACAATAACAACAAAAAAGACTCATAATACAAATTGGAAGGCAACTATGCCCATAACTTTACCACCCACTTAGACCATTGAACAGAACAGAGTAGTATATAACCTGTAGAATTTGTAAAATACAGACAACATGAACATAAACTATCAGACAATATAATACCATATTTTATTAATGTATTGTATGGATCAGTATTCTTCTCTCCAAAACATCACTTAGATTATCTTTTAAAATATGTCATGGACTTTGATATCATTTCATTTTACTTTTCTGTACTGAAATGGGTAATCCAAGCATCATTTTCATGAACTTATTTGCACTTGTCATGTTAGATATAAGTGACACTTTCTTGTATTCCATTTAGAATGTGCAAAGTATTTATACTGGAGATGACCTTAATATATGAAATTATTGTTTATTCACTGCTTCTAAAGGACCTCAAACTTCTAAATGATTTCCAAATCCCATTATTTAGTGTTCTGTATAGAGGAAGACAAGAAATATACATGAGTATACATATTAAATTTAAAATGTGTTATTGAATAACCAAATACTGTTTTATCATTTTTTATGGATTAAAAACTTCTATACTAATATTTTTAAAGCAAATAATTAACATATTAGCATCAACAACAGTAATATATATGCATGTGCATACACAAATAGGTATATAGGTATATGCATAAATATTCTTCTGTGGTGAAGAAAATGTATGTGTAATTGTTAAAGTTTCATAGTACATTTTACACAAAAGTAATTTCTTAGTATGTATGTTTTCTTTCTTGTTTTATATCTTTCATTTACATAACCATCAATGCTATCAAATTTTGTTGTCTGTTGGTAAAATATTACTGAAATGAAATCCTAATATTAGTATATATAATAAACTTATGAATTTATAAAGAGAACATGTAATTTATTCACTCAATATACAGTGAATAAACACCTCCTCTTGCATAGAGTTTGTGGTACAACAAATTGAATGAATTCATACTGGCCATTGTAGTGGGTAGCTGTTCCAGTTTTGACCTGGAAATACCACCCACTTTGAGGCTTCTGTAAATGTCACGCCTACAAGGTGGAGCCAAGAGAGAACCCCTAAAGACCGGAGATCCAGATGGGCAAGCACTCTTGGTTCCTGGATCCTGGACGCTGGAGGTAGACCAAGCAGAGTTCTCTAGAGAACACAGCTGGACTATGTTACACCTTTCCCAGACCCGGTAACCTATCCCTTCACTTGTAAGTTACCCCACAAAATAAACCTCCCTTTTAACTATGTGGAGTTGCCTTAATATTTAAACCAATAGGCCATGACAAAAATGTCATCAATTTTTCAGAGGGGTGAAATAATCAAATAAATGTAGTGTTATATAATCAAGAAATTAGTACCACTAAGAATAATATAGTACATTCATTCTAAGTGAGACAAAGTTTTTAACAAGAAGAAAAATATTACAAAACAAATGACATATCTCTTTGTTAACCTCAAAATAAAAATGTATATGTGTTACCAGAATGTTGATCATAGTGACATTTATTATTCTGAAAATATTTTAAAAAGTTGGCGCTCCCAGTTTTGGACTCTAAGAAGTCAACAACACACACATTTTGAGTCACTTAAAAATACTCCTCAATTGTCAAAGAATGACAGTTTATGTTTTGTTTTGTTTTGTTTTGTTGTTTTGTTTTGTTTTGTTTTACAATGGATGAATTCTATTAAAGAGATCCCAGTTTGTTCAAAATGTATAGAATAGATGATCGTGGGATGCATAAAGTCAACTGACACTTTGATAAGGCAGCTATTACACCAAAGACATAGTGAAAAATACAGAAGAGGATATGGAAAGATTTTAAGATCAGTGGGCCAGGACACCTGTTGGTCTATGCTATCCTGTAGGTATTACAAGAAAAAAAAATGTTCCCATGAAATCTAAACAATATGTTTATCTGAAAAAGATCATTGTAATACAACACCAACTGCCATGCTAACATGGACAGATGGAAATTCTCTACATGAAGAGCTACAAGTGGCCATAACATCGAAGAGAGAGAGATGCAGTTTCCTCTAGGTATTTTCTTCCACACAGATTGTCTAAGAGTAAATTGTCAGTCCTGGTCAGATGTACATGTGCACAATGTCAAATACAATAAAAAGTATACTGTATATATTGAAGGGAGAGCTCATAAATTTGGGGGCGAGACATGGGAGCAGTTGCAGGGGATATAGAGTTAGCAGTATTATAGATACAGTTCTGATGTCTGAAGTTCTCAAAAATAATTTACAAATAGACAGTTTGGCAAATGGTGCAGATCATAACAGTTTGGAAATCCATGCTCACTTCTCCTAACTTCTTTGTTTACCATCCTCTGAGTTGGAGCTCAATTTCAATGTGACGGCAAATGTACTTCCTAAATTTCCCTAACAAAAAAAATTTGAATATTAGCTGAATCCCTAAATCCTGACAGTTTTCATTATGTATTTCATTTGTTTCACGCCATTTTTGATGCAAATGTCATAAACACAAAGATTTTGTGCCATCACAAGAATCCCTGTATAAGTTCAACTTCACATAGGGTATTACTTATGTACTTGCTTAGATGGAAAGACCAATAGAAACCATTACATCTAAGCTTCATTGAATGACACACAATGGGATACATGGAATGTTATGTTGTAGTCACTGAAATTGTATGCACATGTATCTAGGCAGGTATTGATACTTGATATTTCTCAGGAAAGCTCTAAAACTTCCAGGAGCTTTTCAAAGTGATAGGCTATCAAAATTAAACAGAGAGAGAGAGAGAGAGAGAGAGAGAGAGAGAGAGAGAGAGAGAGAGAGAGAGAGAGAGAGAGAGAGAAAGAGAGAAATTGATTGATTCCTGCCTTAATAACAGAAGGAACTGATTTACAGGTCACAAGGGATTCTCAGAAAGTAAATGAAAAAGTTATTCACAAGTCTAGAGGACTCATCCAAGAGAGAGATTATTTTCGGGGATAAACAGAGGTCAAGATAGAAATTAACAAAGGATTTATCTTGATAAACAGACAACAGGGCTACTTGAAATATCTCTAAAATCAATATTTGTCCTGACCAGTATTAATGGTGTTTTATAGTTACTAAAAACTACCTAAACTATAGATTTATTTGCTTAATTTATCTTTTTATTACAGAAAGACTATTTGGCAGTAAATTAATATCTTATACACAAAAAGTCACAACATTTGCTCCTAATTTTTTAAAGTACAATTTAATAACAGTGCTTACATCTTCAAAATTCTCTAGTCTCATGTCAATAGCTCCTGCTTATCTTGTTGATTTGCTTCTAGCTGCTATAATAACTGAAGATATTATAGTTTATTTGACCCACAGTTTCTTTTCTTGTAATTATTTTCATTGAAGAATGTTAAGCAGTACAGATTTTTGTCAATTTGAGTCACTTAAAAAAATAGGTCATTATTTTTCAATTGACTAAGCTCATTTGGGAAAATTTACAAAGATAAAGGCTAGCAAATTATTGATTATACTTATACATTTCCAAGATATGTGAATTTATTTAACAAATAGACCTTATTTATATTTTATAGAGCAGATTTGTGATTTAAGGAAATCTTCTGATTTTTTGGAATGGTACTAATTTACTTTTAATTAAAAACCTACATTATTAATAGTTATTGAAGGCATGAAAACGAGTTAATCCATTAAAATTCATAACACATCTATCTAAATAGACATGTTGTAAGCTGAAATAGGGACACTTCACATTATTAAATAAACTTTATTCAAATCATTTCATAAGTGTGAATGTTTCAGTGAAGTGAAATTAATCAAATAATATTATTAATACATATTCATATTTAATTTCTTCAAAACTTTTTTCTAAATTTATAAATGATGATTAGAAAGTATTCACAAAAATGTATTGTGTATGCAAAAATGTAATTTGTCCATTTTATTTATTGGCACAACTTGAATATTCATAAGATAACTACTCAACACCTAAAATATAGTATCTATCATGCATGCTTTATTTGATAGTGTATACATGTGATCATATGTAATATAAATATGTGAAAAATGAAATTTTAGTACTTCAAATGAAAAATTTTATTATTTATCATACTATGAAAGAATCAGAAATATAAGATTTAAACAAATCTACCATATCTATCTATATGTAATGAAAATTTCACATTAGAAGAACAGACTTTATTCTGAAGACTGTAAGTGCAAGTAGTATTTAATTACTTATTGAAATGTATTTGTTGTTCATGATTTTTGAGTTACCATGTGAAAAGAAGGAAATCTAACTTAGTGCCTGTTGATCCCCAGATCTTATGTAAAATCTCTCCTCCTTCTCCATGAAAGACCAACAAGGAACTCTGATGATTATCTCCAGTGAAGCATTTAGACGGGAGGAATGCACGAAGACACACGCTTCCCCTGACATCAAGTGGGAGGAAGACACAGGAAACACAGCTGGCAATTTCGATTTCTCCCCCCAAGTAGTATCTTTTACCACTACACATGTGTTGTTGACTAAATCAAGACATATGGTTAAGGAGATGAAGAGGAATCCACTTCTCTGAGGAGGAATTTATAGAAGTGTTTTAGGTTTTAAATAGATGCAGAGTCTGAAAGACACATCAGTGGAGGAAGTATTCAATTTCCTGTACTTAGTTCTAAGCAAACCTCCTTCTTTTCCCACTGAGAAAAGATTACTGTAATAACTTTGAAGGATATTTATCTACAGGATGAATGTGAATACATGTGCATACTGGGATAAAACATAATAAAGTTTCACATATAATTACCTGTCCTCTCTCATTCTACATCCATTGTTATTATTAAAAAATTTATTTGTGCATATGTTTGTATGTGTGAGTGTATGTGCACTCTTCAGAGGAAAGATTTTGTGGGTCAGTTATTTCATGTGGTTGAGATGGATTCTTCCCTTTCTTGTTTTGTTGCTGTGCTATGAATTATAGGTACTGACCAATGAGATTCACAGCTGTCTTACCCTGGCTTCTCATTTCCCTGTAGGGTTTCAAAAATTTCACTTATACACCACTGAATCTGACTTTGTAGATGGCTTCTAGAGATTGATCTCAGGTTATCAGAATGGGAAGCCTAGAGTCTTATGCACTGAGCCATCTCTCTAGCCCAGGTCCTAGACATTCTTACTTCTGAAGTGGTGGGGTTTCTTTTGTTTTGTTTTGTTTTAATCTCAGATACAAAGATAGAAACGCTATCCTTGCAGACAATTTTTTTAGGTGGTCTTTGTATATCTGAGATATAAAAATATTAATTTAAGTTAATACATTTTGTTATTCAGATAATGTGTTTGTTGATTTATATGTATGTATATCTCTGTATGTATATCTCAAGGCTAATTTGAGATATACAGGAATAGTTAATTGAATCCTAGTCACAAAAGGAAACATAATTATAGTTCCTCTTTTAGCAGAAATGCACAGTATAAACATCATGTGATCTGTAAGTGATTTTTCTATGCCATAAGAGAGTATAACAAGTCCTTATTCTATCAGCTTGTTTTTCTACAGAAACTAAAAAATTCTAGTGAAAGAAACATTCCTAATTATGCAATGGAGTTATATTGGAAGCTCAAATGACTGAGACAGACACTGAATCTGAGAGGACTTGGAAAGTATTGAAGAAAGCATTGGAGAGAATAGATATAATATTTTCTTCATGTCAAGGGATAATAACCTCAGTGAGATGCATCCCTTTCATACCAGCAGAAATTTGTGGGTTGATAACTTGAAAAAATATATATCCCAAGAAAGCATTTGGAGATACAGAGACAAAGGATCCATTCTCTAGCTTTATAGCCATAGTAAAGGACATGGAATAAAAATTTCAACTTTTTGAGTAATTTGTGAGTATGTGAAGTAAATTATAATAGTTGAAGTACAGACACCTCCAGTAGAAAACCAACACTAGGTCTATTAAAACGAAATACAAATGTATCCAATTTTAAATCAAACAGAAATTGAAAGTGGATGAGTGTTTCTAATAATTTGCTAAATTCTACATATGTTCAAATACATCCTTTCTGTGCTTATATGTTAGATATATCCATAGAAAGGAGAATACTTTAAATCACTTATTTTTTTCAAGCAATAGTTTTGCATATATTCTGTGTGTTAGTCGTGGTTTAATAGGCTTTAGGCACACAATGAGAAGAATAAGGCATGGAGGCCTTGCATATGCAGGTTAATGAATGCTATAATTAACATAAGAACAAGAAAATTGAAGGAAACAATTTTAACTCTGAATAAGAACTATACCCCAAACAAACATGAAGATGTAGGGTAATATGAGAGCAAAATAAAATAAAAAACAAGGGTCCATAATCCAGCTCCTTTCTCTTGAAACCAAAGGTTTCTCTGGATTAAATCACAGTCACTTATATCTCACCCAGGAGTCTGCAAATTGGCAGTGGATGGACTTGGCAGTGCTCATTATGTCTTCATATCATTGAGTACAAGAAGAAGCATACCCCAGCTGGTACATGGTGTTCTGATGTCAGAGCCAAGAATAAAAGAAAAAATATGGATCACTCTATTCACAGAAGTGCATCAAAGCTTGAGATATATGGTTAATCCTCTGGTGGGAAAAAAGAGAGACTGCCAAGTCAAAAATGAAGCATGGCAGAGGTGGGGGTGGAAATGGTTCTTAAAGAAAAAGAAGAGAGAATGCGAGGAAATAAAACCATTCTCCGTATTCTGCTGTGCATATCTCTTTCATCGTCTTGAAAAATATACTATTTTCTCCTAAATAAAAGTATCCAAGTTTCACCCAGTAATGACATGAGGTTCCAAGTGTGGAAACTTTTAGTACTTTTGGTTGTAGACACAGATACTCTTGTCGGAGGTGGATAAAAGTACAAGGTGCTTAGCTCTTATCAAATACAACAAGCACAACAGAACAACAAAAACATTCACATTCAGTAAAACGCATATAGTGGCTAGTGGTTCTCAGCCATTATAGAATTCTAGTAGGGTTAGCAATGTTCTCCATGTGGGCAACAATTGTCCATTTATTAGGCTGTCACTCTTCCAAAGAGCATAAACTCCACCCAGCATTATCTTTGACTCCTGCCCCGATCTTGGATGAGGATTTGTCTTTTCTATTCAATTTCTCAGCCACAATTGAAGTTTGGAGATGACATCATCTCTGAAAACTGGGAAAACCTTTATTAGTTGAAATAAGAATACTTATTTCTCTGCCACAGTTAATCTAATGACATGATTAATCTGACACTATTAAAATAATGGCGGAGAGGAAAACAAACATGTCTCAATGTTATATTGATTTTAAAAATAATAAAATTTAATCAGTCACCTTGGATCCTTTCACTTCTGCTTACCAATAATCAAATATTAGATTTTTTTTGAAAATATTGAGTCCCCTTTGCTCAGCTTGTAATTTCAGGTATGTAGAATTTACTCAACTTAATGAAACTATGGCCTCATTTTTATTTAACTTAATTATTTTACACTGTTAGACTATTTACTAGAAACCACATTAAGGTACTCAATAATTGAACAAAGTGATGTGTATAACAAAGTGAATAGTATGCTTTTAAATTGGTACATGTCTTGAGTAAGTATTGTTCTGAGTCTTAATAGTCATGTAGATGTCAGTAGTTTTCAAATGTTTTGAACATTATTCATGAGAAATGACTTGTTTTCCTACTCAGGCAACAAAATCTCTGGTACCTCGCCTTTGTTTTTCAACTTTCATTGTAATAATTCAGTCATTTTGTTTCAAGCTCCTAGATTTCCTTTTATTAAGAGATTTTCTATTTATTTTACATACCAACCATAGATGCCCTTCTCCTCCCTCCTTCTGCCCCCCAGCCTTCCCCTACAATCCACCCCCCATTCCCACCTCCTTCAAGGCAAGGTCTCCAATGGGGAGTCAGCAGAGCCTGGTACATTCAGTTGAGGCAGGTCCAAGCCCCTCCTCCCTGCACCAAGGCTGCACAAAGTGTCTCACCATAGGCACTATGCTCCCAAAAGCCGGCTCATACACTAGGGACAGGTCCCAATCCTACTCCCTGGGGGCCCCCTATACAGTTCAAGCTAAACAATTGTCTTGCTTATCCAGAGGGCCTAGTTCAGTACCATGGGGACTCCTCAGCTATTGGTCCACAGTTTATGTGTTTCCACTAGTTTGGCTAGTTGTCTCTGTACTTTTTCCAGTCATGGTCTCAATATCTCTTGCTCATGGAATTTCTCCTCTCTCTCATCAACTGGACTCCTGGAGCTCTGCCTGGGACGCAGCCGTGGATCTCTGTAACTGCTTCCATCAGTCACTGCATGAGGGTTCTATGATGACAGTTAGGGTATTCAGCCATCTGATCACCAGTTAAGCCAGCTCAGGTACCCTCTCGACTATTGCCAATAGTCTATGGTGGAGTCATCCTTGTGGATTCCTGGGAAACTCCCTAGCACTCTGCTTCTCTCTATTCCCATGGTGTCTCCATCTATCATGGTATCTCTTTCCTTGCTCTCCCACTCTGTTCCTGTTCCAGCTCAAACCTCTCACTCCTCTAAGCTCTCATCCCTTGTGCTCCATTACCCACCCCCACCTCCTATTTGCT
>CABHPR010041674.1:0-12567 GCA_902168415.1 Peromyscus melanophrys
CTCTCTCTCTCTCTCTCTCTCTCTCTCTCTCTCTCTCTCTCTCTCTCACACACACACACACACACACACACACACACGCTACTAATGATAATGAAGCAAAGTAGAAGTTTTTTTCCTGTGATTTACAAATTCTCTTGAATCTCCCATATATGAATGGCATTAAATCTTAACATGCTAACATTGCAAAGGTCAGAAAGGCTTATTATGTCATGTACTTGAGGAAAAATAAACCAAAATAATCATACATGGCCCATTAATTTGAGTAAGTCTAATATATTTATTAGCAAATGACATACATTCTAATCAAAAGAAATGGCACGAGACACAAGTGACCTTCTGTTGCATGGAAGATATCAAAGAATTACTCATATTCATGCCATTTAGATTACTTTCTCACAATTGACTTTTTATTTATTTATTTTCGTTGTTGAAAAATTTCATAATTTTTCTTTAATTTTAGTGATTATGAAGATAAATTGTAATAGAGTTCCTTAAGACTGTCCAGCATGTAGAATGCATTCTGTAAATACCGCCATCCGTGCTGTTCTTCTTCTGTTCCACTCTTTTATAATATTGTTCAAAACTCAGACGTCTTCAGTATTTGGGGAGAATAAAATACTCTCAGTTATCATTGCAACTCTTCAATTCCCTGATACACACCCGCAGACCGCACTCTCTAGCCTCTGCCTCACCACTCTTTATGATATAAGTTCTGTTTTCTCCATGATATTTATCTCTATGACACATGCTTTCTCATGTTCTAGAGTTTTGCTCTGACAATTTCCAAGGCAGGTTTCTCTTTCATCCAAAATTATCTTCCTTGATACACAGTGGTGCTGTGCTTTCTTATATCTTAAAAAACAAGAGAAATTTCTCACATCCACACTATCTTTCTCATTAATTCAGTATTTTCTGGTAGATAAAAAAACATAAAGTTTACGATGTTTATAATCTATGGTTTTTATATTCTATTTATAAACCTCAAATAATGCAGAAATATTTTATATTCCATACCTTCATGTATCCAGCCATCATTTCACTACTCCCTGTGATAGAATTTCTTGGAATGTTGGGTGACAGGTTACCAGCCAGACATGATAGGCAATATATGTAATTTATACCTGGAAGACTATTGTATGAGGTTTCCTGCGAGTCCAGTACAGCTACACAGTGAGTTCCAGGATAGCATGCACAACAGAATGAGCCCTCCCAAAACAATGATAAAATTGACAAAATTATTTGATAAAATAACCAAACCATTGTTTTTCATCATCTATCTTACTTTCTTATTCCAGTAGCAATACCTATGTTTCTGAAGATGTCTATCATATTTACCATTTAGAATAATGTCTTTAAACATCGTGGCTGTATTCCTTTTCATGGAAAATGACATTGGTAGCTACTTCTGGTAAATCTCAGGAGAAATGGTTTGTCTTCTCAAAGTGCAGGCTGAGACAAACTTCCCTCTTCTCTGATGTTGGATTGGATGGCATTCGGGTTACGGGTATAGCACTTCTCCCACATTTAGACAAGGAGTCATTTGACAGTATCTTGACCAAATCTCTAGCTTCTCCCATTGTGTTTACTATAAATCCCCTATCTCCACTGCAAGCATTTGAGCTACACTGCAGGAACCTATCAGCACATTGCATCTTGTCTGATCATTATGATTGGCTCAAGGTTAGTCGTGCAACCATAAAAAATACAAATCCTAGTGGTAAAATCAGAATACCTGATGAACAGATTTTGGCCTTTTCTAGTATGAAGCTTATGAAATCCTAAAGAGTGGAGTACAAACAAATGGAGAAAGTGTGATTAGACCACAGGAAAGCAGGGGTGAAAAATAAAGAATAGGAATCCAAAAAGTCCTATATTTGAGTTCATAGGTTCAGCAGCACCTGAACTACCTGCAGATTTTCAATTTATATGGGTTGAGATCTGCTTAAATTGTATTTCTGCAACCTGAACATAAGAGTTACAACTGTCAAATATTACAATAGCTATTCCAAGCCTTTCCTTTCTGTCTCTGTCTAGCAAGTGGTAAGACTGAATTTGTTTGCAAAGGGTAGATAACAAGAAATAATTTAATCTTCCAGTTAGTGGGATTTCTGTTAATATACACTCCTAGCTGTCAGCCTGTATCAGTCAGGATTCAGTAAAAAAAAAACAAAAACAAAAACAAAAAAACAATGGAATCAAAGGGATGGACACACACACACACACACACACACACACACACACACACACACACACACATACACACTGCTTAAACTTGTTTTCTCACACAAGGAATAAGGCATGCATTAAATCTATAGGGCTAGCTCTCAGCAAAAGAAGGTCCCAGCATCTTGGGCTCAAATTGAAGCTGCTCTGCTAGGTAGAAAGTTTTCAACCTCAATAAAGCCTTACTTATTAGTTCTGATAGAATGGATTTCAGTGTTCTGAATCCAGCTCAACTTAATTGTCTATGGCAGTCATCTTTACTAAGACAACTGGAATTGTATTCATAGCAACAACTCACCAGTTTACATGACTGAACACTGCAAGTCAGGTGTTTGTTTTAATTAACATCTAAAGGATAATAAGTATGAACAACCATTGCAGAGCCCTTAGAACTTCCACATTTGAAGATCTTCCCCTCACGGTCCCTGTGAATAGCATCATAAATTTGGTGTCTGTATGCACAATACAGCATGGCACTCTAAGTACAATAGAAAATTTCTGAGGAGTCATATTAATGTTACAGTTTCTCTGGGTGTTAAAGCCCTTGTAGGGACTGCTGAACTCACTTTGGCAACTCTGCTTTCCGGCCTCTCTTCCACGGAGACAGAGCTCGTTCTTAACAATCTTAATGCAATAACATACAAGATATGAACCAGGCCTACTGGTGCATATCTATAACCCCAGGACTCAGGAGGCTGAGGAAGGGGAATTGCTACACGTCTGAAGATAGCCTAGACTGTAGTTTGAGATCCCTTTTAAAAAAAATCTCAGAAATGCACAAAATTGCACAAACATCACCAGAATCTCCCTTATGGAGCTGAGTCTGAAGCATATCCCAGCATATCCCTCTTCACCTCTCTTTCTAAACACATGTATCAACAATACTCCCATGTGTTTTCACTTAAAAATCTTATGAAATACCAAGACAACAATTCCCCAGGGTAGTATAACAATGATACTCTAGGCGTGTGGTTTAAATATCACAAATATCAACACAACACCTAAAATAGATATTCAGTGAATGCACATGAATAAAACAAATAGTTAGTGGAAAATCTATGCAAAAGTAAAGTCAGGTGTTTGTTTTAATTAACATCTAAATGTATTGTATTTTACTATTATTTTACAAGCCAGAAAGCAAAATGTTCACTTTAAAATGAGGGAAGATTATTGAATAAATTTTGACCACATTAGAAATGTCCAATATGTTACATCAAGAATTCCCAAATTAGCTTGTGGTGGTTATTTTCAGTCAATTTAGATTCTGTTATGCTAGAGTCGAAATGAGCCTGAATTTAATGACACCATTTCAGTCAATTCTCTTAGTGCCTTCATTATGAATATAATAGCTTTAATATTGTATTTCTATTATTCTACTTTAATGGAGAAGAAAGAGAATTCATATAAAAAATAAAGATAAGGCTAGGCTTCCCACTTCATCCAATAGAAGAGGAACATGAATATTTCTGAGTAATAGTGATGGCACATATATTTAGATTTTTCCCATGATATGTTGGGGGAGCTGGCAAGATGGCTCAGTAGACACCCTGCTGATCTGAGTTCAATTCCTGGCATCCATGTAAAGACAGAAGGAGAACTCCACCTCCACAAAGTTCCCATGTGGCCCCACATATGTGCTTGTGCCCATGCATGTCCACATACATGTCACACTCTCACACACAAACTAATAAATTAAAATAGGTTGTGAAAATTTTAGTTCTGAATGCATGACAATTGATTGGTAGATACATTTACTTCTGGTCACTATCACTGTTAGATTGAGCAAAATAAACAGCACAATTTGCTTAAAGTGTATTCATAGCACAAAAATAGGCAAATGCATTTTCCCCCAAGAACTCATTTGTCCGTATATGCCAATATGTGTCCCAATATCAATATGTATCCCAACACCTCCCTCAATTAAGAACACAAACTATCATGCTTTCTTTCTCTCCCTTGTCTGATTTTAGCCAAATACTAAACAGTCTAAAAATTAATATTACAGGATGACTAAGTTGATGAAGTTTATATTATTCTGTTCAAAGTGGTAAAATATAGTGTTTGAGCATGTGGGCATTATGAAACAAAAATCAGCACATATGTTCAAACAATAGGGATGCAAACCCAGAGTACAGGAAAATGTTTTGGCTCAGAGCTTGTCAGTTTTTGCTAAGGAGTTTGTTACTTATGGGAAATGCACAGTATTCCATTATGTGAAGGATTAAAGGCAGAAGAGGTGACCCAATTTGTGTTCATGTATTCATTCTGAAGTACAAAGTGTTCAGTGTGTTGATAATAATGATACGTGATATGCACATAATTCTTAATGGAAGCAAATCACATGGTCAGTTCAAGTTGCATTTAAACACATCACCCACCACTGTGTTCAAAACCCTCCAATGGTAACTCTTTTAATCCCAGGAAAAGGACAGATCCTTAGAATGGCCAGGAAAGCTACCTAAGTGATGCCTCCAGGGACTGCCTTTGCTTTGCTTACTCGACTGAATCAGCTCAGAAAATTTCTTGGCACACAATGGACCCTCATTGGTTTGGTATATTTACCAAGGTTTGGTGTAGAAATCTGTGACTCTCTGACCATTTTCATCGTTGGTGGTAGATTTATTTTATAGATATAATCCCCCAAATCATCATAGCTGCTTGTGTCTTGAAGCATGTTTTACTTGTCTCACTGAGAACAAAGCTCTGTTACCTTCCATGGTAGCTGTGTTCTGATACAATCCAACCAATAGTGTGTAATCGCTACATGGGTCATACTTACACTGAGTTTTCATTTAGTCTTAGTCTTTGCTGTTAGCAGATTGGGAACTTATGTAATAAGGTAAGCACCTCATGAGCATCCACAAATAATACATATAGCACCATACTGCATCTAAATAACTCAGATAGTGAAGAGTCACAAACCATTACTGCTGTTCTTTATGACATTGCTGCTATTCATTTCATTTGCTCATGGTTATGGTCTCCTAGGATGTTGGTGATACTATTATTGTCCACAAATTACAAGTTGCTAGATGAATTAATAAAAATGTTATGTTATTTTATAATCGTTTCTTTCTTCTCTAATTATCTTCCTTTGTGTACACATCAATTTCTCTTCTATGTCATCTTTTTTCTTTTCTCTGAGGAATGCCTGTACCATTTCTTGAATTTGAGCGATAAATTAATCAATATGTGCTTGCCATGGAAACTATTTTTCTTCATTTGTGAAGAGAAATTCTTTCTGTTCTAGCTATAGAAGTGGAGGCTGGTGATAGCTTTTTCTTGTAGCATTTGCTTTGATCAGTCTAATACAATTCTTATCTGTATTCCTCTTAAGTAAATGTTTTCTCTCCCTTCTCTGTTTACCTTTAAGCATATTTGTCTTTGATTTTTATGTAATTTGAATACAATGCACCTACATATAGATTCTTAACTGTCCATCTTTGAATTCTTTGAACTTTCTAGGTCTGTAGTGTGGCTTGTATTATGAATATAGAAAGTCTCAGCCATTTTTATTTCCAATATGTCTTCTCTCTTCTTTCTTCACGTCTCTCTTGTTTCTCCATTGCTCATACATAACTTCCTCTGTAATTCCTCACGGTTGTCAAACTCTATTCCGGTTCTCTGTTTCTCTCTCTTTTCAGTTTAAGAGATTTCTGGTGACCTTTTTTCCCAAGATCACTGTGTTTTCCTAAGTCATGGGAGGTCTATCAATGTGCCCTTGAATGACATGTTTTATGTTTGATTTCCATCTCTCAGCTCACATTCCCCATCAGTTCTTGCATATTTCCCGTAGTAATGATTATTTAGAATTCCTGCTCCAAAAATTCAAAACTTTGTACCACATATGAGCCTGGTTATAATTCATCCTTCATATTTTCAGATGTGTTTATGACTTCTGCTGTTTCTAGCAAGTTTGTTGTTGCAAGTTGAAAAGGTACTGAGGTATTCAGTTCTGATTTAGCTGGCTAAGAATTAGGATATATTTACTATTTTCTGTGACTTCAATACCGCAGGCTAAAATTCCTTTGAGTTCTGGCATTTGTCTCTTCCATTTGCTTTGAGTTACTATAGAGAATATTTCTGAAACAGGACCTCAGGCTTATAATTTTCCTGTTGTAATATCCTTTTATTATGCTGAACACAGTTGAAATAGTGAAGTATAGAATTAGGGGAACATTTGCTAATCCTGTGGCTGTCTCGGCCTTCACTGAACATCTATCTGTGGAGTGTAACCTTCATTTGTGCTTCTAAGCTAGTCTCAACCTCTGAACATGGGAGAAGATTAAACTGGGCTGTAACTGGGTATATATGTGCCCACCGCATGGAACCACCCTTGAGTTGTGCTATGGTATAATCCAATTCAAAGAAGTTCTTATAAAATCATTTCCTTTTGGAATGAGGTCTTTGATAAAGAGCACAGAGAGCTCTCGGTACATTGTAGAATGATGCCTTTCTCTCTCCAGCAGAAGCTGAAGGGGATGATTCCTTGAGAACTTGTTAGAGAAAAGTACACGAAAGTGTACTTTCTCGTGAGGAGCTTTCGATTCTGCAAGTAGTCCAGGCTCCCGTATTCAGCATTCAGTTGCCCTTCAGGTCTGACCTCTTGTTCTCAGTACACTGTGACTCTTCTCTGCTCATGTGTCTCTACAGTTTAAGTGCAGAGGTTTGTCCTAGAGGCTATTTTCTCTGCAATTCTAAGAAGAATAACAATCCCCACTTCTGTGCTTTCCCCCCTGTGATGCTGTCAATGATGACTTCTAAGTAATCCACGTGTCAAACAAGAAACCTGCTCTCAGAGAAAAGAGAAATAAAAGATAAACTGATGAGAATCTAGCTGATAGCCTTGATATCTCATGTGCATACCTTATTGTCATTAATTTATGGTTCTGTCAACTCTTCTTCAGTCAACAGACTAAAGAATACATACTTTCATCATCCATGGCTCATTATCTCATTCATGGACCATGCTCAAATAAATATGCTAATTGAGCTAATATGTATTGGAAATGAGATTAAATTGGCATTTTCATAATTTTGCTAGAAAAGTGTAAAAACTAATAAATCAATCATAACAACAAAGGAACTAGTAAGAGCTGGGAAAACTATATTTACAAAATTATGCTGCTATCAGTACAAGAGCACACACACAGACACATGCAAACACGCTTCAAAATATTACAACAAAAGAATTCAGAAACCTAGAAATAGTGGACCACTTAGATTTGTGTGGATGAGCAGGGAGAGTGGGCCATGGCTATCTCAATACATGACTTTTCATCTGACTGTTAATGACTATATGCTGCTGTGTACGCATCTCTATACTTGCAGGAAATATTTTAAAGAAATTATTGAATACTCAACTAATTTTAGTAAATAGGCCATTTCTCTTACCTACTTTTGAAATCCCACCACCAAGCATTTTGTTAGCATTAGGAAAATAGACATGGTATCTTAAAACTCAGACTACAATGGATAGTATCTGAGAATTTGAATTATTACAAATTTAGAGAATTTGTCTAGATTTACAAATATCATGTTTCTATTCTTTATTCTTTCTGGGACATAATATTAAATTTGGTTTTGATTAGTGCTCATCTGTTTTTTTTAAACCTTATGGTTTCCTTGGCTACAATTTTTAGAACAATTCCATTTGGTTAAACTTTCAATGCCTAGCCCAAGTATAATGTCATCAAGAAAACTTCAACTTCTGAGTGTCATTTCGGAAACTCTGTATCTATACTTGCTCTTGCTAAAAGGCATGATCATTAACCTCAAGTGACATAACTATAAGAGAATTACTTTCTCCTATGTGCTTATATATTAATATATGCAGTGCATATTTTTATGCTTTTCACATCAAACACCAACAGACAGTAAATATTGTTACTCATTCAAAATTTTATTACATGTGATATGAGACAGTTGGCCAACTGCTAGGAAAACCTAATAATAAACAGATATATTTTAACTACAAACTTAAACAACCAAATAATAATCTCACATAAAATGTAATATGCTAAGCTGCTTAAGGAAAAATCCACTGATAATCTTAACAAATTTAATGTAAGCCTTGCCTGTGTGAAAAACAATGAATATGTCACAGAGTATCTTTTTGAAAATTAATTTGGCTGCTGGAAAAACATTTCTTCTGGAGGAAAAAAAGGAGCTCCCACAGTATTTTTATTAGCAATTTTGGTAGATAATATTAAGTTACTTTAAAGAAACAAAAAGTTGCATATAAAATTAAAAACATTTTGCTCTCCTGATACAGAACAACAGTGATGATTTTCTCAATTTATTTATGGTTACTTTTAAAAGACTTCCCAGAGACTATGGAAATGGAAGCCATGCATAATGAGTTTAAACTGTAATAATAAAAAAATGATTCTCCAAACTGACCTTGAGAATATTCTAATAAATGTTCAATGGACAAAGAAGAAATTTCTCATTATTGATTATTTCTGTATCAATTGATTTATTTGTATATAACATGGCATATAAAGATAAAATGGTATGAAAAATACCAGATAGCCTTTGAGACACTCAGAAAGAAGTTCTTATAACTCAAACAAATTTAAATTTATGAAAATGAAGAATACTGTATTTTTCAATAAAGCAGTATAGTTGATCCAAACATCTATATATCCATTGGAAAAAGAAATAAGGAAGATGTAAAGTACCGGTAAGCCACGAGCCACGTGGCAAAGTAAAGATTAATAGAAATGGGCTAAATATAAGAGTAAGAGCTAGACAATGATAGGCCTGAGCTAATGGCCAAGCAGTTTAAATAATGTAAGCGTCTGTGTGTTTATTTTGTAAGTGGTTTCTGGGACTGGTGGGACTTGGGAGCTGGCGGGACTTGGGAGCTCGAGAGAAATTTTCCAGCAACAGAAAAATGTCTTTAATTATGGCAAGCAAATTCAAAAAGACGTTAGAAAAAAAAGACTACCTATAAGGCAAAAGGGGGAGCTGAAGTTACAGAGGCAGGCATTAGACTTTTGAAATCCATGTAGATGAAGCTAGCAACAGGATTTCTATTTTTCCAGGATTTTCCTTTTTCAAAACTTTTCATGTTCAATTAATACACTCAACAAAAGTTTATTGCACATCTACTGTGAGCAATGTACGACACTAAGATATCATAACATGACTGCAAATAGTAAATTTGGGGTCATTGTTTTCTTGAAGATTACAGCTCCTCAAAGGGCAGTAATTGCTACTCTTTGGGAGACTGTTTAACCATGATGAGGATATATGCAGGTTAAATTAACGATGCTCTGTGAGAGACAGAGATGCAGATACGCCATTAAAGATTAAGAATAACAAGATTAGGTGTAAGATTAGATGTAACAAGATTTAGTGATCCTGGTGGACTAAACACAGGTATTCTTTCCTGAAAATAACCATGAAGCAGATAAGGAGCTATCACTCAAAGTACACAATTTCAAGCTAGACAAAAATATCAGCATGGAAAATAGGAAGTAGGCATGAAAGCTAACCATTGGTTAAGAAGCTATTGGCATTTGTTTGCTACTAGAAGAAGGAAAGCCAGTTTTCTTTGTAAATATGAAACCTGGCATATTGACCACACTCTGAGACAGATTCAACACCCAAATTAAGCTGTCCAATACAAGCTGAACTGGAAAGGCAAGATAGATAGATAGATAGATAGATAGATAGATAGATAGATAGATAGATAGATAGATAGATAGATAGTGATAGACATAGAAAGAACATAAAGTTGGGTGGGTAGGGAGGTGGAGGAGGTTGTAGCAGTAGTTGGGGGAGGGGATGAATCTGATTAAAATACGTTATATGAAATTCTCAAAGAATTAATAAAAACATTAAAAATAGATTAAAATATTTCAAAGACTTACTGAAGATTATATAGAAGACCTGCAATAGTTACTAAAACAAACCACAAAAACAGCAGAAGGCATGATTCAATGTATATATTACACAAGTCTTTATGGACAATGTTTGTCTCAGAAACCTTCAAACGCATGCTGATCAAAGTGTGGGAAGGCCCCTGTGTAATGTGTGACTTTCTGCAAGCATAATTGATGGAAAAAGACATGAATATATATTTCCTGACAAGATAATATTGTCATATACGCCCTATAAATGTGTTTTGAGATCAAGAGACTAAGCTCAATGCTGCTGTTGGGTTCTAGAGTGACGGCACACTTCCTGCATGTTAAAGTAACTGTCACAGAAAGCTAAAGTTTCAGAGACTCATAGAGAGATTCAAAGATAGTCCTTTATTAGAAAAAATGAGTGAGACTGAATATGCACTAGATAATGACCTAAAGCAGTGGAGAACTAGAAAGAGTGAGAGCATGAGAGAATGAGAGAGGATTAGAAACTCTTTAACGTGTATGAAACCACTTCTGTTTCCAAGAACAGCTACTTGTGATTTCCCTGCTTCATAAATGTTTCACAGAGATGTATCTGTTGAACAGGTATACAGGACTAATAAATGAGGTCCTTATTTTGGAACCAATTGAAAGACATGTTGGGAAGCATAACAGATTTAATGGTCTGCTTTAGTTCGTAACTAGGGCTATATTGGAGAAGGGCAAGCTGGAAATAACTTATTCAGAATGTGTCAACTTTACCTGCACCATCACAAACCAAGACAGAAAAATGAAGGTCTCACCTACAAAAGACCACCCTACTAAGAAAAAATCACACCATAGAAGCAAAGGCAATACATACCACTACTGTCAGGCAAATTTCAAGTGAGAGAAAAAAAGAAATTAGTGTCCTATCCTCATCAGGGCATTCCTCCAAATCACCAAAGAACCCATGCCTCTCACTCTCAGAGGCCAAGTCTCATTCCAGATATTCTTAAATCACTTCTGTGCTGCACTGGCATCGGGACTTTGAAAAACAACCTGCTGTATTTTGTGTACAACCAATGAAAGGATTTCACAGTGCAGGTGTTTGCTAGGGAAAGAATAGCCATCGTTAACCAACATCCTTTGCATTCTTACCTGTTGGTCTGAGATATTTGACCTACGGTGATCCTAAGCTATGAATTACTCAGGTAAGCAGGTCAGCGCTTTTGCCCAGAAAACCATACTTCTACACTAGAGAGGTCAGGAAGAAAATGCCATTCATTTTTGTTGTTGTTTGTTTATTTGTTTTCTTTTGTTTTTGTTTTTCTTCTGGAGCACAGTATGTCAGGCACTTATTTAGCTCTTTCTAGACCCATGAGAATGATTTTTTTAGTTCCTCAGTGGTTTTAATTCTTTTTATTAAAGTTTTTTTTTTCATTTTACACACCAACCACAGATCCCCTTCTCTTCCTTCCTCCCACTCCCCTAGCCTCCCCCACAACCCACCTCCCATTTCCTCCTCCAACAAGGTATGGCCTCCCATGGGAAGTCAGCAGAGCTTGGTGCATTCAGTAGAGGCAGGTCCAAGCTCCTCCCCCTGCCTCAAGGCTGTGCAAGGTGTCCCACCATAGGTAGTGGGCTCCAAAGAGCCAGCTCATACATCAGGGATGCACCTAATCCTACTGCCAAGGGGCTCCTTAAGCAGATCAAGTTACACAACAGTCTCGCTTATGCAGAGGGCCTAGTCCAGTCCCATGGAGGCTCCACAGCTGTTGATATAAAGTTCATGAGTTCTCACTAGTTTAGTTTGGTTGTCTTTGTAGGTTTGCCCATCATGATCTTGATGCCCTTGGTCATAGAATCCCACTTCTCTCTCTTTGACTAGACTCCTGGAGTTCTGCCTGGTGCTTGGCTGTGGATCTTTGCATCTGCTGCCATCAGTTACTGGATGAAGGCTTTATGATGACAGAGTATTAACCAGTCTGATTACTGGGGTAAGCCAGTTCGGGCACCCTCTCCACTACTGCTAGTAGTCTAAGGTAGGGTCATCCTTGTGGATTCCCAGGAGCTTCCCTAGCACCCAGTTTCTCCCTAAACCTATGATGTCTCTCTCTATTATGGTATCTCTTTCCTTGCTCTCCCACTCCATCCCTATTTCAGCTCGACAATCCTGTTCCCTTATGTTCTCATTCCCTTATGCTCTCATCCCCCACTCCCTACCCTCCACTGCCCCCCTCATCCCCAGTTTATTCATAGAGATCTCATCAATTTAACCTTCTCAGGGTGATCCATGCTTCTCTCTTAGGGTCCCCCCTGTTAGCTAGCTTCTCTGGAGCTGTGGGTTGTAGTCTAGTTATCCTTTGGTTTACATTTAGTATCTACTTATGAGTGAGTACATACCATGTTTGTCCTTCTGTGTCTGGGTTACCTCACTCAGGATGATATTTTCTAGTTCCATCCATTTGCCTGCAAATTTCATGATGTCATTTTTTTTTTTTTT
>CABHPR010041691.1:0-11915 GCA_902168415.1 Peromyscus melanophrys
GTGTGCAAAAGCCTTCCATTGTGGCCTCGGGATTCTGGTTCCATCCGTTCAAGCCATGTGACCTCAGACAAGAGGCTTCACCCTTCTTGTCTATCCTGCCTGTGAGATGGGAGACCATTCTAATTGAGCTCCTCCCTGCAACCACATGGAGAGATTAAGAGGCATGCAAAGACTCCCCGGGCACCATAGCTTAACACGGGCAGCGCTACTGGACCCCAGAGCTCATTCCCTGATGCTCCAGGGTCCTCCTGCCTCAGGTCTAGGTTTCAGGAAGAACCATGGTTTAGCAATCACCAGGGTGGTGGTCACACATATACCAGACCCCTCCTCCTGCAGTCCACCTCCTTGCCAACCACAGGAAGTCATGGAGTCTAAAAGAAAGGCATTTTTCTGTGAGCTAGGCCAGCTGGGCAGGAGGGTCATGGGTCACTCAAGGGCCTTGGGGGGAAGTCCCAAGAACTGCTTGCTTTTCCTGGCGATGAATTCTAAACTCAACAGAGAGCTTGTGTCCACCCTAAGATCTCATCATTCTGGACAGTCCTAATCAGAAAGAGCAGTGATCCATGGGGAGCCTCGATCTTAGCACTGAGAGGAAACACTGCTTCCCACTTCCCCAGGTGCCTGCTGGGAACAGGCCAGTCACCACTGGCTGTGCCCACATGCCAGGATCTTGCAGCTGGTAAAAAGGCAAGCAAAGAGGCAGAGGCAGCAGGCTGTGTTCACCACAGGAATGAGAGATCATGACATGGCACTGATCCCGGGTCTCACAGGCCAAAGAGGGAAGGAGAGCCACTGACTGGATTGCTGGTGTCAAGGGCTTCGGGATGGGCTGATTTGGCCTTGGCTTGTTCTGCATGAGGATGGAACCCAGGGTCTCACCATGCTAGACAAGCGCCCCACCACTGAGCCACATCCCCAGCCCTCTTTTCAAACTTTTTGAGATAGAGTTTCACTAAGTTGCCCGAGCTAGCCTTGAACTTGGAATCCTTCTGCCTCAGCCTCTCTAGTAGCTGAGACTACAGGACTGTACCACCAGGCCCAAATAGATTTTTAAAACAAAAGGCAAAAAGCAATTTGTCCAGACAAGCATTTTCTGCCCTTCAGTTAGATTCATTCATGCAGTGGGTCTCACCTGCCCAGCAAATACTCAGATGTTCATTGAATAAATGAGTGAGCCTGGCTCCTCTGCCCCCCCCCCCCACTTTTTCCTAATGTATCCCAGGCTGACTTTGACTTGCTGTAGAGCCAAGGAGAACCTTGAACTTCCGATTCTCCTGTTTCCACCTCCCGAGTACTGGGATCACAGGCTTGTGCCACCATGCCCGTTTTGTAATGCTGGGAGGGAACCTAGGCTGCACACATGCTAGGCAGGCATGCTACCAACTGAACCACATCCCTAGAAGTCTTGTGGCTTTCTGGCTTTTCTGGTTGACTGCTAGAACATTCTGGAGTATGGATGACCCTGTTGGTGTCACATCACATGCACCTGATTGACATGTCTCCCGTGATTTAACTCTTGGGCAACCATTTTGAATTGGCCGAAGGCGAGGACAGCCCTGCAGCACACCATGAGACCCTTTCTCCAGGAAAGACAGCTTTGTTCTAGCCACAGAAGACTGGAAAGAGCTCTCTGTGGAGCCAGAGCCTCTGGGCTACATCTTGGCTCTGGTCTTGGTGCACACTTGGACAGTCTACTTCTCTGAGCCTCTGTGTCCTGGCTGGCACACTGCAGGTCCTCAGCAGAGGGTAGAGACCCCTCCCCTGCACTCAGCCCCTTCTGACTCACTGAACGGCCTGCCATTCCCAACATTTACCCCTGTCAGCCCCAGGATTGCCAGGCCTGCCTTCTCCCAGCAGGCTAGCAGGCCCAGGGAAGCCCAGCCACCGTCCCAAGCCTTCTTGACAGTCCTGATGCTCAATAGCACTTCAGAGCCACAGCTATATGCGGTGAGACCTCTACCACAGGCCTCACTCAGTCTGTGACAAACTGCAGAAGAGTGACAGCTACCTGACTGAGCCACTCTGGGGGCATGGGCTTGGCCCTAGATGACAGCTCCTTGTCCTGGCCATGGGAAGGAATTCTGTTTGGAAGAGGCATCTGCCTCCAGGTCTGGAGTTTCAGCACAGGCCTCCCATCTCACTGTCCCTGTCCTTGAGGGTCTTGCTATGTGTAACTCATCAGAGGGGACAGTGACTGCTGTGCGGTGAGGTCCCAGGTACCCTGCATGCTGGTGGCTGCTTTGCAAATGAGGGATCTGCAGACCTTAGGCTCCTGGCTGTCTGACCAGCATCTTCCCACTTCCATTCCCAGCTAACAAGCTGTGACCTGCTCAAGTTCATTGCCCGGAGAGTTCTGAGAAGCTAGGCCATCGAGCTGTTTGCTCTCTGGCCCACACAGCTGCTGCCCATTGGTCTCCTTCTTGTTTTGGTCTTATGGGTGGTGGTTAAACAGTCTGTTTTTGTTGCCTTTATCAGGCTCTGTAAACTGGATAGACCTTCCTTCTAGGACAGGTAAGGCCAGTGACCTGCAGAAGGTCACAGAGAGGGCTGGAATCAGCTCCAAGCCCTTTCCCATCTCTACAGAAGAGCTTTAGTGCCAAGCACTGAACAGCCCAGGAGGGTGGCTCTGGGCTTCAGGTTTCTGTGGCAGGATGTGGGAAGCAAGAGAAGCTATCTTAGCCAGGCTGTGGTGACACACTTTTAACCTCAGCACTTGGAAGAGGCAGGCAGATCCCTGTGAGTTCGAGGGCAGCCTACATAGTGAATTCTAGGACAGCCAGGGCTACACAAAGAAACCCATCTTGAAATGAAAAACAAAAAGAGGCCTATCCCTTCATCCCCTTCCCCACTTAGACCCTGCTGACTCCCAGGCATCCCTGCTGACCCCGAGGCATCCCTGCTGTCCTGGACTACCTCCAGCTCAGTAGTGCCAGCTGACGGTCCACAGGATGTGACCTAGAGACCCCGCTCCAACGCTCAAGGCTCTCTTGAGTGAGGTGGGCACTCTGTCTGCATCTTCTGCTGTCCTCTGAGTCCCTGCCTCATGTACTCTGCCTGGGCACACCTGTGGATCCATCTCTGCTTCTCCTGTTGGGAAGAGCAGGGGCAGCCCCAGGTGTGGCCTTTTCTAGCTGCCTGTGCCTTGGGCTCATGCCAAGTCATCTACCAGCACATTCCACATTGACCCAGCAGGCCCCCATTTGTCAAAGGAGACCACGCAAGCCAACAAGTGTGCTTGCATAAGTGTTGTGTGTCGGGGCAATCGAAACAAAAGGCAGCTTTGGAAAGAGTTGAGAGGTAGAGTAGAGGGTTGGTCGGAAGCCCAGGGGAAGGTTCTCTAGCAGGGGAGAGGTGGGGTGTGGAGCTGGGCAGAGGAGGGAAGGCAGGGCAGGCTCTCTATGACAAGCCTCAGCTGGGGCTAGGCAGATCACGGGAGGAAGCCTGAGGCTGGCAGGGATTCCCAGGTTGGAAGACAACCTTGACATTTCTGGGCTGCCTGGATGTGGGGTCTAGCCTTGGGAGGTGGGGATGGTACCGGAGTGGGAGGGCATTTCCGGCTGGCCAGGGAGAAAGTGATGGGGTTTGCACCGGTGCACTTGAGCATAGACTACGAATCCAGCATGAGCAGCATAGTGGCCTACACCATGTTGAACTACCAACGTCCCAAAGAAAAGCCCAGATGAGTGGCCATCATGTACTCCTGTGGTATAGACTCCCCTAGCTGCGACTGACCTGTTGGCTGTGGCTGACCACAAGCTGCAGAGGAGTGGAGAAATCTGTGAGGCAGGCATGACTCTCATGGGGTGGTGGGGTTAGGAGGACACCCTTGAGGCAGGGCAGAGCAGGAGAGGACGAGAGGGTGAGAGGGAGTTGGGTCATGATCACGGGGGCTTTGAAGCCTGTCTACCTGTCCAGCTGTCCAGAAATCCAGGGCATGGGCTGCATGGGGCTTATAGGAGAGTGAGTGCCAGTGTCAATGGAAAAGAAATGGGCACAAGGCCCTCA
Organism: Peromyscus melanophrys; assembly: GCA_902168415.1. Lineage (NCBI taxonomy): Eukaryota > Metazoa > Chordata > Mammalia > Rodentia > Cricetidae > Peromyscus > Peromyscus melanophrys. The sequence continues at coordinate 4,006 of CABHPR010041691.1, forward strand.
CAGGCCCACCAGAGTGAAGAGAAGTGGAGTGGGTGGAGCTGAGAGATGGCATGTTCTTGCCATCCTGGGGAAGTCTGTTGCTGGCTGGAACCTCAGTGTGCTTCCTAGGGTTTCAGACTCCCCCTGGCTGTGATTCCAGCATTGCCTGGTCCTCATACCACTCCAGCAAGCGTCTCTTAAGTGGCCTAGAAGTACCCCATGGGCTCAGACCAGGGTGACTCGTGACCCAGGGAAGGAGGCACTGGGATGAAGCAGAGAAAACTAGCCTGGATTACAGGATCACCACCAAGACTGGTTGCCAAATAGGATGAAACCCGAGATGGGTGGATTTGGCCCGTCAGGGGCTGGCTACCCATCCCCCACCCAGGCTCTGCAGCTCCTTCTCCAAACTCAAAGCAGAGCCTCTCTGAGGGGGTTTTTGGTCTGGAAGGGTGGCTCACATCATCCTGGGCAGAAGCCATATATCCACAAAGGTTTCTAAGTAGTTGTAGTCATCTCCAGCATCATGGCCACCACACCTTTATTGTCAAGGTCACTGTCACTGCACAGTGGGAACTCTGGCAACCGTTCTGGGCTGTATTTGCAAGGTTCCCTTGGAGATCAGGGACACACCCATCTTTCAGCAGGGACACTGTGGTGAGGATGAGGTAGAGACTGCAGGAGCAAGGGGCACTTGGATGAGTAACGGAAACCCTCTGCCCTACTGACACAGCCCTGCTGGGCAGGACCAGGCAGGACCAGGATCTTGGCCTGCTTTTCCTCAGCCCGTGTGCTGGCAGGTCTGTCCTGTCCTACAGCCTTGGCTGCTGTGGCTTTCTCCATATGCATGCCAGCGGCCCAGTCGGGCCTGGGCAAGCTTGGAGGCTGTGCAGTTGGTGCATGGGTAGAGGGTGGGGGCAGCCTCGCCCTCGGGGTTGGAGAGGAACTGTGGTCCAGACATCCTCTTCTGCAGTCCATTCCCCGCTCCTGGAGATGATCCCCAGGCATGGAGGTCAGACACCATTTGCTGGCCTGGCTCTGCTCCTATCAGTGTGTGTTCCAGGACAGGCCTGCTTGCTGCGGTCAAGGATTCTGGGTCAACTCCACACCTCCGTGACCTCCTTCCTATGCATGACACCATCCTCCACCTTGTCAAGAGAACAGTCCCCATCTCCCCAACCAAGAACAGGCTAAGATCCCTCACCCTATGCCCTCACCTTGGGGGTTCTGAACTTGCTGAGACCCATACTTTGCCTACCAATAGCAGAGTACACAATCCTGGGCATAGGGACATCTAGACTCACAGCAAGACAACACCCCACTTCCTGGGAAGAGAAACAGAGGTTTAAGCAGGGACAGGGCTACTCAGGATCAAATTCAGCCCTATGTGCTCCACTTAAATGACATACATATGCTCTTCACAGTGGCCTGAAGTTCCCACCCCCACTGACTCGAAGTTCAACACCTGTGCTGTGCTGGGGACCTGATGGTAGAGAGACTCAAGCCCTATCCTCAGGGTGGTGACTGCCCAAGTAAGCATGGGAAGATACCCAGGTTGGCCATGTTAGGAACAGCCTTTCTGAGGGAGAGCAAATGGGCTAGGACCAGAAAGACAGGAGCGGAGGAGAGAAAAGGCTGCCAAGTCAACAGCACACAGGTGCAAAGGCCCTGAGGTTGGCAGTCTGAGAAATTGATGGGGTAAATACCAGGGAGGAAGTCAAGTGAGGCTTGGGGGTCGCTGTGACAAGGGAGCCAGTGGCCACTCCAGGCGCTTGGTATTTCTTCCAAGGGCAAAAGGGAGACCCCAGAGAGGCGACATACCTCCACGTTCATTTTGAAGACTGGAGAGGAGGAGGGTAAGACTGGGTCGTGAACTGTGGCCATTATCCCAAGAGAGCCTCTGGGTCCCAGCTAGTTCCTGTCCTCAGGAGGAAGTGGAAGCTTTCCTAGGGAGGGCTGGCTTCCAGGGAGTCCCATGTGCACATACATGTCTATACTTTGGTATGTGCTTCTGTGCATGATTGTCAGTGCATGGGTGCATACTGCCTGCGTGTGGGGGTGTGCACATCCGTGTGTGTGCAGAGGTGTGTGGGTCGGAAGTGGTGTCTCAGGTCTAGCGGCAGGATGTGTAGCGGGACCCAAGGTCAAAGAGTTGTGGCCCAGAGTCGGAGACTCTCTCCTCTTCTCAGAGTGGTCTAGCTCCTCCTTTCTTCTGGGGTGAAAAGTATGGTGCCAGCTGGGGAAGACACAGGGCTGCTGCACTCCCTGCACAGCCATTTCTGCAGGCAGCTGTGGGCCAAGGCACAGCTGGCGCCATGTGCCCCTTTGCCCCTCTCAAGGGCATGCCTCCTTTGGGGCCTTGTGGGAAGAAGGGGGTCAAGAGGGCAAGGCGTGAGTTCCACGGGGCAAAGCATGCACATCTGGGTGACCCCGCGGCATCTGTGGCGGGTACACCGGCTCCCTTGGAGGACTTCCATCAGGCCCTCACTTTGGTTTCTAACCTGTGCCTGCTGTTTCTCTGTTTGTCAGCCTCTTCTCAGCGCTGGAGTAAAGGGGGCCACAGGGGTCAGGATTCTCAAATCCCACACGGTGCTCTGAGGGGCAGATTCTTTGGGTCTGGCCAGCACTGCCTGAAGTCTGGACTCTTCTTTAGACTGTGCCTGGCTGTTTCTGTCGCGACCTCTGACTTCTGTTTCCTTCCTCATCATGGCTTTGCCTTGAGTTCCTGGTTTCTGCAGACAGACAGGCCTCACGGCCCCAATTTCCTGTTCTCAGCAAGGTGCCTGTGACATTCCAGGCCTCAGAACATCCTTGAAACACTGAGTCAGTCATGGTACTGGTCAAGGCCACTCACAGAAGGTCACCCTGTGGCCACGCGCCATGGTAGTCGGCACTCACTGTGGTCCACAGGATCACCGCACTCCACAGGGTCACACCCTTGGCCATCCCTCTGTGCTGGGTGGTGTAATGTCACAGCCTCCGTCTGTCAGGAGATTGCGCTGGAGCAGGTAGGTTACTCCTGGCTGTGGGTCCCCTCCGCATCAGCAGTACATGAGAGATGCAAACCAGCCCCACACTCACTGAATCTCAAGCCCTAAGCTGAAGGCCACAGTGGCTTTCCACAGCTCCCAGGAGCCTGATGGCTGAGCTTCCTACAACCCCTGGTCACCCAATACCCATTCAGGAAGGAAGGATCTAAAATGGAAAGTCTGTTTCTTCAAGTAGAGCATCATTGTTTTTAAAGGCAGGGAGCACATGGGTCGACAGTGTCTGTCACACGAGCAGAGCAGCACAACCTCCATGAAGACCCCTGCCAGTGCCCAGGTCCACACTGATGTGCGCCGGCCTGGAAGAGGGGGAAGCCAGAGCATCACACCTTCCCTCCCAAGGGCAGAAGCTGCTTGCCAATCGTATCCCACCAGCTTTCCCGACACACTGACTCCTTCACGGCTCTCTCTGAGTCCTAGGAGACTGGACCCTGGGAACCCCACGCCCAAGCACTACACAAGTTTGCTTTCTGGTTGCATTTGATCAAGGCAGCCATAGCAAGAGGTTGAAGAACAGGATGGGAGCTGCCAGGGCGGGAGTGGGGTGCTGGCCAGTGCTTAAGAATCAGCTTTTCAGGGCCAGCAAGATGGCCCAGGAAGCGAAGGTGCCTGTGTCCAAGCCTGATGACCTGAGTTTCATCCCTGGGACCCACATGGTGGGAGGAGAGGACAGACAGACTCCTCCACCTGACCTACACACATGTGCCACTCCCCAACAATAAATAAAAGTCAATACAAAATTAGAAAAACAAGAACCAGCTTTGGGGGTGATTAGAAAACTGTACTGTGGGCTGCTTCCTGGGGTGCAACAGCCCCTCCAACGCCGATGTCATGTGACCAGAGTGACATCTGGGCCTTCTGAAGGGCATGAGTGGCTGGATACTGCTACTTCAAAGACACACAGCCCCGAGACCTGGAGACCACAGGCAGGGGCAAGGGGGTGGGGCCAGCCAGCCTGTCTCACTTTTATGAATGTGTTCATTTCTAGTTTGTACCATTTAAGCTTTAATAGCAGATGTACTTAACAATGGAGTCACAAAAATTCCTAGAAACTTAACAACAGGCCCTGGACACTGGGCATGAACAGGCTGGCACTCCGTTGGGCCAGGGCAGTGTTTCCTCACTTGGGCCCCTGTCAAGGCTCCCACTGGGGCCAGGCTCAGTGCTGTGGTTCTGTCAGACTGTCCTCAGGGTTCATGGCACTTGTTGGACAACCCAGGGCAGCTCAAGCTTCCTGCGGCTGCTGTCTTTTGGTATGTCTGTGCCTCTGCTCCTGTTGGGCTTCTTTGAGGGAGCTTGCTGGGGAGCGGACGGATGGATGGATGGACGGACGGACGGACGGACGCCCACCCAGCCTGTCAAACTGCAGCCACTTCCTCCACAGGTCAGCCTTCCTTGTGAGACTTCAGAATTTTCAAAATGAATGTCTCTGAGACCAAACAACAGGAAACCGCAGAGCAGGGTGAATTTGAGGACAGGAAGCTGCTGATCAAGGTGACATCAGCCCCCAGCATGGCTGGTAGGTATGACAGTCAGAGGCCCTCTCGGAGGTCACCAGTTAGCCATGGGGCTCAGAGACAGCCAATCATAGCCTGTGTGGTTAGGCATTTGACACACGGACAGACTTTTGGTGACGGCTGTGAGAAGCTATGCACTGTGTGGAGGCCCAATGTAGGCCTCAAGCCAGTGTCAATCATGGAGCCTCATTAAAGAAGCTCTGGCATGTTCTCCTGTTGGAGAATCCCTAAGGCAGGTGGGAAGGGTGCCCAAGGCTGCACGTGAACAGACTGGTGGGTAGAGTATGCCCACTGTGTGAAGGCAGAAGATGGGGTGCAGGAGGGGAGCCAGAGGGGATCAAGGGATCAGTGGCAGCAGATGGGATGGGTGGCAAGGCTGGTTCATTTTCCAGATCTTTTTTTCTCTAGGTCTTCTTACATGGCCCAGGCTGTCCCAACACTCCCTTTGTCTGCAGCCTGAGCTAACCTAGACCTTGTGGAGGTTTTCCCGTGTGAGCATGGGAATGGACTTGACTCTCACTTATGCCCTGGCTAAACAGTGACACACAGTTTAAACATGGATATTTGATCCCACAACAGGCTGGTTCGGTGGCTCCTTTCCTGGAGAGCCTGTGCAATTTCCACTGCCTGACAGAGGGCATTCCTGGCCCCTCGGGCTTTGCCATTGTCATGCCAGCCCTCAGCCCCTACACACATGGCTTGTCTGCGAAGCCAGCTTGAGTTTCAGTCTTTCTGCTGAGGGGAGAAGTGTCAGGGTAGGAGTGTGAAGGCTGCAGCTCCGTGGGGTGGTGTAGGTAGGGTGGGGGAGCAGCAACCATTACTTCATTTAACCACGATGAATGATCTCCAAGGTTACACGGGGAGACAAGCCAGCTTAAGGCATGCTTCAGGGAACTCCTGAATATTTATGAGCAAGGGGTAAGGAGAAGGGCCAGGTAAGATGTGGGTAGATGCAGGCAATAGTGGCGGAGTTAGTGACCTGCCCTGTGGGATGGGTTCCCTGATGTGCCTTGGTCAGTCCTCAAAGGCAACACTTCACGTGGGCCCCTGAATATAGAGTTATCAGGTGGACAAGATAGGCTCTAGTCTGGGGAGGATGGAAGGGAGGAGGGCTGTTTGCCCTGTGGCCTGGAGGACAGCGAAGTTCCAGGGGAGACGCTGGAAACCGCAGGGTGTGCAAAGGGCCTGGGGTAAAGGGGGGGTATGAGGACCACAGCAGGGCCCCACAGTGAACTACATTGGGCTTCAGTGGCAGTGGTGACAACAGAGAGTTTTCCACTAAGCACAGTGGGGACCTGGGCCTGTCTATCCTGGAGAAGCGGTCCAACCACTGTGAGCCTTGGTTTCTGTGTGCCCAGGGAGGAGCTGAGGAAAAGACTGGACTGAGGCAAACCTGCCAGCAGCCATATTGTCATCTTTATCAGCAGCAGGGAAGAGAGCTGGGTTGAATTCTAGGCCAACTGGGCTGGGTTTCTGGTCTTCTATCCAACTACACCCCCCTCCTGCCTGTACACCCCAGCTTTGGAAGGCACATCTGGCTAAGGCCCTGCCTTCCTGGGTCCTATCCAAACCTTCTGTGGTAATCTGGGTTTCTAGAGCTGGCTGTCTACTATCTTGGCCCAAGGGCTTGGGTCTGCCATCCCCACAGCTGGGTGTACTGTAGGATGCCACATCCTACTCTGGATAGCAGCGAGCTGAAGGAGGGTGGGCTGGTGATGACGAACTTTGCTGGGCTCTGACGGCACTCAGGGACACAGCGTTCCCTTGATGATCCTCCTGCCAGGGCTGCCGATGGCTGGGTGTGGCTGGGTGCTGGCAGTGGCTGGTGCTCAGGGCAGGCAATGGCAACAGGTAGAGGGGAGGAGAGCAGTAAGAGCAGAAGGTAGACCCCCAGGAGGCCCAGCAGTCTCCTTCCTTGGGCTCAAACTGCTCAAGGTGTGAGGAAGCTATAGCCACCTCCATGCCAAAGCGGCTCCCACAGCACTGGGTTTCCTCCCTCAAAGCTTCTATCTCAACGGCTCAAACTCCACGGACTCCATGCCCACCCTGACCCACGGACTCCATGCTCACTCAGACTCCATGGACTCCATGCTCACTCAGACTCCACAGACTCCATGCCCACTCAAACTCCACAGACTCCATGCCCACCCTGACCCACGGACTCCATGCTCACTCAGACTCCACAGACTCCATGCTCACTCAGACTCCACAGACTCCATGCTCACCCTGACCCACAGACTCCATGCCCACCCTGACCCATGGACTCCATGCTCATCCTGACCCACAGACTCCATGCACACCCTGACCCATGTACTCCATGCCCACCCTGACCCACAGACTCCATGCCCACCCTGACCCACAGACTCCATGCCCACCCTGACCCACAGACTCCATGCTCATCCTGACCCACAGACTCCATGCACACCCTGACCCACGGACTCCATGCACACCCTGACCCATGGACTCCATGCCCACCCTGACCCACGGACTCCATGCCCACCCTGACCCACGGACATGCCCACCCTGACCCACAGATTCCATGCACACCCTGACCCATGGACTCCATGCCCACCCTGACCCATGGACTCCATGCCCACCCTGACCCACAGACTCCATGCACACCCTGACCCACGGACTCCGTGCACACCCTGAGCCACAGACTCCATGCACACTCCAACTCCTCAGACTCTATGCTTACCCTGACCCACAGGTTTTCCTCCTGAAAACCCCTCTGGGAGTTGGTTTTGTTCCATGCCTGACAATCCTGTCTCAGAGGCTTTGTGTAGCTATCCCCTAGGCATACAATGCTCTTCTCACTTCCTCAGTTTGCAGGCTTCCACTCAAACACTGTCTCCTCAGGGATAGCACAGCATCCTGTATATAACAGTGCTTTCTGGGGCTGGAGAGATGGCTCAGTGGGTAAGCCCACTTGCTATGCAGGTGTTCAGAGGACCTGAATTTGAATTCATATAGAAGCCAGGCATGGCTGTGCATGCTTATCACTAAACATACTGTGAGCTTCAGGTGTAGTGAGAAGTCTGAGTACAGTAGCAAATGCCTTTAAACCCAGCACTTGGGAGCCTGGTAAAAAATAAAATGGAGAGTGATAGAGGGAGACACCCAAGTCTTCCTTTGGCTTCCATATATACTCGCATGATCGCACGCGCGCACACGCACACACGCACGCACGTACACACACACACACACACACACACATGCACACACGCACAGGTTTACCCACACACTGGACGGATCTGTGTTTTTTTCCACAAAGCCCTCACTGCTCCTTCATGTGCTTTACACTTACTTACCTGTTCGTTTGTTCGTGTGATCCTCCACACAGGGATGTGAGTTCCGGGGGGGGGGG
>CABHPR010041693.1:0-20452 GCA_902168415.1 Peromyscus melanophrys
AAGAAGAAGAAGAAGAAGAAGAAGAAGAAGAAGAAGAAGAAGAAGAAGAAAATATTCTAGATCACACATTTTTAGTTTATTTAAATAATTATGTGTATTAGTGTTTTACTTACATACATGTATGTGAACCATGTAGGGGTCAGAAGAGGGCATAAGATCCCCTGGAACTTGAGTTACAGATAGTTGTAAGCCGTCATGTGGGTGCTGGGAATGGAACCTAGGTCCTCTTAATGAGCAACAAGTACTCTTAAGTAAGCTGCTTCTCCAGCCCTGAAACTGGTCAGTTTAAAATTACTTATTGGTGACTCTCTTTCCACCCTAACTGCCTTAATGATAAACTTTAAACTTTCAGTATAGAATGTAAATCCCTATAAGACATAAATGAAATTGTGTGTAGTATTAAGTCTAGTACAGTTTACCTGTCCTCTTCATGATCTGGCTATTGTCCACCAATCTGTGATTATTTCTCTTTATACTGCCTGAATCTTGCACACCAATAATTCTGAACTACTTTGTATTTTCCAGAGATTTCTATTTTCTTGTTTATTTGAAGGTGTGAAATGTACTTCAGGTGGTTCCCCGTTCTTTGACTGCCACTAGACATGCCAACTCAACAATGCAAAACATTAGTGTTCAGAAGAAATTTTACCATCCCTAGAAAGTCTCTTCTATCACTAGCTATTTCACGTAATTCTAAAGGACAGCCATGTGGTTATTAAATATTTGGATGATTAAAATTTTGTGGTCTAGAATGGCCTATAGTATATTTATAAACAAGAACAATAAAAATCACTATGTATAATTTTATTACTTACATGATCCTAATTATATAATAAAAGAGAAAAATATATAAAAATGTTATAATTGATTAGGTTTAGATGGCGTGTTATAGAGTTATTATATTTTTATACTTTTAAAAATTAAAGTTTACATAATGCTTATGTTTTGCATATATCAAAAATGTATTTCAAAAGCTTTCATACTTCATTCAGCAGAATATTTAGGGGCCATCTTTGTATCTCCAGGAGCAGCTTACATATGTTTTGGCAGAAAATAGGAACAGAAATATAAGACATCAGCTAGTTTGCTTTGGAAAACTTCTGAAGTAAGATTTATTCTTAATTATGGCTCACATAAACACTTGAAGTAATGAAAATGAACATCAAATGAACTCATCTGTGTGTTTTTAAACTGAACTTTGAGTGGTGAGACAGGAGGTGAATAAGAAAATGGCAAATTTTTTTATTGTGGTAGGTTATTTTTATACAAAGAAAGTAGTGTGCCATAGTTCCAAATACAGAAGGATATAGTATGTGGAGTTATATTCTGTTAGTTTAAATTAATTAGCTTCATGGACTAGTGCTTTGGACTGGTTACTAATGATGGTGTTGGCTGAAAAAGAGATGGCTGTCAAATTACAGAATCATGACAGGAAAATAGAACCCACTTAAAGATATGTAATGTATTGATTTTATTGCTTGTAGAAGGTGTGATTGATCATTTGGGTTTAGTTTTAAATCATTTCTAAAAGGCTGTCACTGACAGCTATTTCACACTATTAAAACCCCCAGTCATTTGTCGTGCATTGATTCAATTCCAAATTCCATATACCTTTTATTATTTTAATTAAAATTTTTCTTTGCCAAGTATTATATTCTCACTCTGAAATATTGAAGCAATTCAAATACCTATAGAGTAAAAGGTGAGGTTTTCTTCACAGTTCACCTAACTTCCATTCCCAAGTGAATGTTTTTTTTTCTAAGAGGTAGCCATCACTAAAGTTGATATGGGTTTTTCCAAAATTCTGCCTATGGAACTAAATATATACATATGTGCAAACACTCATGTATTTTCACACATAGGTATTTATTTGCATATATTTATAAAAATACATATATTTGCATTTGTATACATATATAAATATATATATATATACAAATAAACATACACAAAACATCTGCAAGTATGTGGTACTCCTACATTCTTTAAATGACAACATCTTATATAAGGAAGTCTACAATTTAATTTTCCACTGACAACTTTTAACCATGTCAGTACAAACAGAGCTATCCCTCTTTGTTTCTATTACTTCGAAGTTAATAATGTATTATCAATGTACCACAATTCACTAATCACTCTCTTTTTAAATGATGGGACTTTTTAAAAGGTTTGTTTTTATTTTATGTGCATGGATGTTTTGCCCACATGCATGCAGGATCATTTAGAGGATAGAAGACGGCATCAGATGCTAGAGAACTGGAGTCAGAGACGGTTGTTAGCTGCCATGTGGGCACTAGGAATTCAACCAAGTTCCTCTTCAAAAGCAACAAATACTCATAAGTGCTGAGGCATATATCCAGCCTATTGAGTAATAGTTTGATGCTTATTTGATAGTATTTTCCTATAGAATCTTGCAGTAAACATACTTATACATGTTTATTTGGGTTCAAGTTCAAATATTTCTTTATCACAGTTTAAAACTACTATTGCTAGGTCCACTTTTATCTTTACAATGTACTACAAAATGTCCTTCAAAATCATATCGTATCCCAACTAACAATTGATGGAACTACCTATTTCTACATACTCTGACCAACTTTTCCCTCGATGGGGAAGGGTTGTTTTCTTTCTCATCAATTAATAGGTACTTACTTAATGTTTCAGATCATTAAAGTTTGGTTTAATGGTGATGTATATATAGAAAATAAAATTTCCCAGTATATTGCTTGTCTTTTCTTTCAACGTCTTCAGTTTACACTCTATTCTCATTTTGCTTTCAGGTTTCAGACCAGAGTCCACAGTGATTCTTTCCTTTATTCCTGTACATTTAAGGTTGTACTTCCTTCCCTACCTGGTTCCTACAAGAGTTACTTTGTTAGTTCATTTTCTTTAGTTCCACTATCATATAGCTGTATCTATTTTCCTTGTGAGTTTGGTTGTGTTTCTGGCATTATACTACTGTGTGTTCTCCAAGCTTCCTGATTTTTTTAAACATTTTGTTTGGTGTTCAGCATTAATTTAGTAAAAGTTTCTCACTCTGGAGGGCTGAGGATGTGTGTGTATGACCCTGGTTTTAAGCTTCTGTGACATACTGCTGTGTCAAGCTTCCACCTTGGAGGGAAGGTCATTATGACAGAAGATATTCTGAAGAAAGGTGAGAGAATTCCATCCTGCAGGGAAGTTCCATAAGAAACAGGATGTCCTGCCTGTGTCATCATTGCCCCAGCACATTATGCAGGTGAGAGTGGCCAACCAATGTCTGGTTTAACTTGAGGTCCATGCCACAAGAAAGAGCCCATACCCTACTCTGCCTGAATGTCCAGGAACCAGAGACTGGATAACACAGAGACCTAGTGAAGACCAAACATGATTGGCAAAAAAGGCAGTGAAATGATTCCTAATGATATTCTGCTACACTCAGTAGGGTGCCTTGTTCAATAGTCACCAAAGAGACTTCCTCCAGCAGTATATAGGAGCAGGTGCAAGCCCCATAACCAGACATTATGCTGAGAGAGTATAAATTGGAGGGCTCCATTGGGCTCTCCTTGGAACTTGGGGAACCCCGCAGAAGAGGGAGAGGAAAGACTGTAGGAGTCAGAAAGGATGGAGACACTAGAAGAACATGTCCCACTGAATCAACTAGGTAGGGCTCATATGGGCTCACAGAGACTGAAGTTGCAAGCACAGGTCCTGCATGGTCTGTACTTGGTCCTCTGCATATATGATATGGCTGCTAGCTTGGTGTTTTGTGAGAATTCTAACAGCGGAAGTGGGCATACCTCTGACTGTTTTGCCTTTCCTTGAGACTCTTTTCCTCCTATGGAGTTACTTTGTCTAGCTTTGATATTGTTTCTTATTTTGTCATGTTTGGCTGTTGTCTCTTAGAGGTCAGCTCTTTTCTGAAGAAAAAACGGAGAGGGAGTAAATCTGAGGGAGAGGGGAGGGGAGGGAGTAGCTGGGAGCAGTGGTGGTAGGGGAAATTGTGCTCAGACTGTGTAGTATGAGAAAAGAATATATTTTCAATATATAAAAAGGAAACATGGTGTTCAAAGATGATAGGGTAAAGCAACAGGGTATTCTAAGAGGAGGCAGTTCTCTGTCTGGGGGTAGTTCATGTCTCCCCAGGAATAAGTTTCATAAAATACACATACATTGTTTAGCACTGTCCCTTCAATGTCATGTGCTATGTTCTATAAGCTCCTTATATTCCCATTATGAATGTTTAACATTTTTACAATTGTCCCACAACTAATTGTTTTTTATTATTTTATCTTTACCTGCCAGAGAAATTTATGATTACTAATTCTTTTCCATATTCTTGGACTCTCCATGTCTCTGCCTGTTTGCCTCTTCATGAATGCTGTTTGCATTTTCAATCTATGCCCTTAACACATTAGTTACTATTGTTGTAAAATTCTGATCAACTATAATAAATGTGTCATATCAGAGCATGGTCAGATGCATACATAAACTGTTCACACTGTTTCTTACGTTAGAACATTCTCTGTGATTTTTCTGCATGTGAAAATTTTATGTTGTATACACAGTGTAACAGAAAATGAGGCTAGTAACCCTATAGAGAATATCACCATGTGAACATGGTGAAGCATTGAGTTTGTTTCATGTTTTAGCTGGAGAGGCTGAATGTCTTCATGTGTCTCCAGTGACATTCTTTATCTTCTTTATTGTTTTTGGACTTCCCCAGAACTCTACCTAAAGTCAGGCTCTTTAAGTTCTTTAACTGACAAAGTCCATTGTTACTAATGTGAGCTCTGTGGTCAAGTATAAGATATGGAATATTATCTGTCATTCAGCTTTACATATCTTGTATCATATCATTTAAAAATCTATTATTTTGTAAAGCTGAATCTATTGTTCTTTCTTCTCATACTTTCTGAGATTTGTTGTCTTGTTTAAGTTAACCTTCACCACTTTAGTATTAGCCCAAGATTTATGTGCTGTCAATTTTTATCTTTGTGATAAATTTACTTTTTAGACTATGTGTGTCTGGATCTAGGTATCTGTGAAGAGAATATATCTACATAGCTAAAAAAAAAGATAAACAAATAACATGTATGTATGAATTTGGCACCTGGGTTCAGAAATGAGGTATTTTGAAGTGAGGTATTATCAGTAACTTAAAAGGCCCATTTCCCTTCATGAAGTAACTAGTACCATGATTATCATAAATGTTATTTTCTTGTCTTCTTTCTTTTCTCTTTTAATATCTTTTAACTATTGTTGGTGTTGGTGGAGGTGTGTGTTTATGTGTATGTGCAAATGTACTTGCCTGGGAATATATTTGTGGAGGACAGATGTTGATGTTAGGTGTTTTCTTCCATCATTTTCCACCTCATATTTTGAGATACAGCCTCACTGAACATGGAATTTTCCATTTAAGCTATACTGGTAAGCCACCAAGCCCCAGGGATCCTCTTGTGTCCATGACCAATACTGGTACCAGAGGTGTGCTCTTCCATGCCTTGTTTTTTTCACATGAATTATGTGGTTCCAGATGGAGGCACTCATGCTTACTCAGCAAGTACTTTGTCTGCTGAGCCACCTCCTCAGCCCCTGTATTTTTTTTCTGTATGGTTTTACCACTTGTGTGTGTTCCAGAATGACTTATTTTTTTTTACTTACTTTGTGATTTTATGTAAATGAAATCAGAGTACCATATTAGTTGTGATGCTTCAGAAGCAAAAGAATGTTGGATTTTATAGAAGGAGGTCTTTGAATAGGGTATTGAAGGATGTCAAGTTCTAAATCTGCTGCATGGATCAGTAGCTAGCCCCTCAGGAAAGGCCCTGTTGTAGTTTCAGTAGAAAGTTGGGCCATCTGGATTCTCAAAAGAACTGATATTACAGTTCAGATATAAAGGCTGACTACTATAAAATAGGAAAAATTGATATTGTAAACAGTGTCCAAAGAGAGGTTTCTGGAAAATTCTTTCTTGATCAGGTGAAGATGATTTGTTGTTTTTTTATCTATTAAATCCTTCAGCTCATTAGATAAGGATTATCTAACATATAGAAGGCGATTTTATTCATGATTAATAAGCCAGATTAAATAGTACTATCTCCTCAGAACATCTTCATACAAATATCTGAATAATGTTAGAACAAATATGTGGACATATTATGAACCAGCAAAATTGACACATAACATTAAATCCCCTATTAGTTGCTTTTTTTGCCTAAAGTTACATTATTACAGATCACATTGTTAGTAAATGTCAAAGTAATTGTTTTCATTCAGATTGTTGACTATGTCACAACGGTTGACAGATATTTGGCTTGTCTCATGTAATTATGTGTGCAAATTTTATCATATCTCTTTGAATGTGCATGTGAAAAAGAATTTTTGTAGTATTGAGTATTGAAACAAGACAGGCAAGAGCTCTGCCACTGAGTTACACCTTGAATCTTTTAAGAGTTACTATTAGGTAAACCTAGGAAGGGATATGCTGAGTTGAAGGTATATACATGTTCCGTTGACTAGGTAACAGCAAACTGTATTTCAATGTTGTTTAAAATAGTGTTCACATTCCTCCAACTTCTTCTAGATTTTCTTTCCTGTTCCTTTCATGTTTATTCTTCCCTGTAATCTTGAGATCATCATACTGAGTGCCAATAAATCTTTTATTCTTTATTATAGTTTCTGAGGTTTGTATTTTGAATAAGGATCCCACTCTTGCACCCAACGTAAAACATATAAACATATAAATTTTAATCCATTACAGTATTGCTTTTGTGCTATACTTAAGTTTGGAATTAATTTTCTAAACTCATCCATTACAGTTTATTTGATATACAGTATTTCTAATAGTTATATAAATAACCACCTTTATTGGAAGGCAAATTTATATATAATTGATAATTAAGTTTTCAGTTTTCTTCCAGAACAATATTTTACTTGCTAACGTTTTTCTGTGTGATATGGTCTCTGGAGGAACATCTTTGTGTTCTTTTGCTTCTGCAACCTTTATTCTGTAAACTTGTTGGCTTCAAACAAATTGATTCTTTCGTACTGACCAGATGCACAAAATTAACGTGTGGCCAGCACCACTTGCCTGACAGTCTGCACGTGAGGTTTTGTTCCATGAACAGTCCTGCTTCTGAGGGCCACAAGCTTTTCTTAGCTTGTGGCTAAATGACTCCAGGGTTTTATTTCCATCTTTACAAGTTTTTCTCTTCTTCTGTGTAATAGCCTCTTAATTCACATCTATATGCACATTTGTCATAGATTCAGTGTCCACCCAAGCAGTCCAAAACAATTTCCTCATTTCATTATCCTCTTCTTATTACATCAGGAAAAGAATTGGCTTCAAATAAAGTAATATTCAGAAGTTCTGAAGATAATGATGTGAACTGGTCTTTCTGGGTAAGTTGTTTAACTCTCTTTACAAAAATAGGTGTATGAATGTTTTGCCTGTAAACATATGTATGTATGTGCATCACGTGTATATCTGGGGTCCATGGAGGTCAGAAGAGTGTGTAAGAGCCCCTGGAACTTGACTCCCAGACAATTTTGAACCACCATATGGTTCCTGAGATCCAAACCTTGGTCCTCCCGAAACAATAATAAAGTGCAATAAAGTGCAAAAACAGCAATAAGTGCTCTTAAGGGTTGAGACAAGTCTCCACACTAGTTTAATCCTCTAAAAGAGAATTACAAAGAGGAAGGATCCTTGAAATTTTCCTCACCAGAACATGATCCATTTTATACTCTATATAAATCTTAGATTATTTCGCAATGTTCTTAATGTATTTTATTATTAATAATGTATTGTACTGACACAACTCATAGACTCATTAGACAAATTTCATATTCATAAATGTGATAAATCTCTCAATCTTTTCAGGACTTCTTTTCATTTGTTTGAAATATTATATTGGAGATAGGAGAGATTTCTCAGTGGTTAAAACACTTATCACTATTAAGATTCCTGGGTTCTTTGTTGAAAATCATATGTTTATAGGTGTGTGGATTAATGTCAGGGTCTTCAATTAATTTCCATTGATCCACGTGTTGGTTTTTTTAATATTTTTATTTTATAGTTAATTTAATTTTACATATCAGCCATGAATTCCCCTCTTCTCCCTCCTCCCACCCCCCAGTATTCCCCCCCCAATCCACCCCTTATTCCCACCTCCTCCAAGGCAAGGGCTACCCTGGGGAGTCAGCAGAGCCTGGTACATTCAGTTGAGGCAGGTCCAGTCCCCTCCTCCCTACACCAAGGCTAAGTAAAGTGTCTCAGCATAGGCCCTAGGGTCCAAAAAGCCCACTCATGCACTAAGAACAGGTCCCAGTCCCACTGCCTGGGGGCCTCTTAAATAGTTCAATCAACTGTTTCACTTATCCAGAGGGCCTGGTCCAGTTCCATGGGGGCTCCTCAACTATTGGTTCACAGTTCATATGTTTCCACTAGTTTGGATATTTGTCCCTGTGCTTTTTCCAATCATGGTCTCAATATCTCTTGCTCATATAATCCCTCCTCTCTCTCACTGATTGAACTCCTGGAGCTCCACTTGGGGCTTGGCTGTGGATCTCTGCATCTGCTTCCATCAGTCACTGGATGAGAGTTCTATCATGACAGGGTGTTTGACCATCAGATCACCAGAGTAGGTCAGCTCAGGCACCCCCTCGACCATTGCCAGTAATCTATTGTGGAGGCATCTTTGTGGATTTCTGGGGACCTCTCTAGCACTCTGCTTCTTCCTATTCACATGGGGTCTTCATTTATCATAGTATCTCTTTCCTTGTTCTCCCACTCTGTTCCTGATCCAGCTGGGACCTCTCACTCCCCTAAGCTCTCTTTCCCCTGACCCTTGCCCTCCATTGCCCACCCCCTCACCCCCAGTTTTCTCATGAAGATCTCATCCATTTCTCTGTCGTTGGCCATCCCTGTGTCTTTCTTGGGGCCCTCTTTACTAGGTAGCCTCCCTGGAGTTGTGAGTTGCAGTCTGGTTATCCTTTGCTTTACATCTAGTATCCACTTATGAGTGAGTACATACCATGTTTGTCTTTCTGAGTCTGTGTTACCTCACTCAGGATGATTTTTCTAGTTCCATCCATTTGCCTGCAAACCTCATGATGTCATTGTTTTTCTCTGCTACGAACATAGGTGAGCATGTGTCCTTGTGATATGATTGAGCATTCCTTGGATATACGCCCAAGAGTGGTATAGCTGGGTCTTGAGGGAAGTTGATTCCCAATTTTCTAAGAAAGCACCATATTGATTTCCAAAGTGGCTGTACAAGTTTGCATTCCCACCAACAGTGGAGGAGTGTTCCCCTTGTTCCACAACCTCTCCAACATAAGCTGTCTTCAGTGTTTTTGTTCTTAGCCATTCTGACGGGTGTAAGATAGAAGGGATGGCCAGACTGTAATCCACAGCTCCAGAGAGGCTAGCTAACAGGGAAAGACCCTAGGAGGGACACATGGATGACCCAGTGAGAGAGAAGTGGATGAGATCTACATGAGTAGACTGGGTGTGTGTGTGGGGGGTGGCAGAGGGTGAGGAGTGGGGGATGAGAACATAGGGAAATGGGAGGGTCAAGCTGGAACAGTGACAGAGTGGGAGGGCAGGGAGGGAGATACCATGATAGATGAGGAAATCATGGGAATAGGAAGAGGCAGGGTGCTGGGGAGGCTCTCAGGAATCCACAAGGATGACCCCATCTTGGTCTGCTGGCAGTGGTCCAATGGGTGCCTGGACTGGTCTATCTGGTGACCAGTCTAGCGAATAACCTAACTGTCATCATAGAGCCTTTGTCCAGTGACTGATGGAGCCAGATGCAGAGATCCATGGCCAGGTACCAGGCTGAGCTCCGGGAATCAAGTCGATGAGAGAGAGGAGAGATACTGTAGGCGAGGGACGTTGAGATCATGATGGGAGGACGTGCAGTAATGACCGGCCACACTAGTGGAAGCCCATGAACTGTGGACTGGTGGCTATGGAGCCCCCATGGACTGGACTAGGCCCTCTGGATACAGAAGACGGTTGTTTGGCTCAAAGTGTTTGGGGGGCACCCAGACAGGGGAATCGGGATCTGTCCCTGGTGCATGGGCAGGCTTCTGGGAATCCAGTGCCTGTGGTGTGATGCTTTGCACAGCCTTGGTGCAATGGGAAGGGACTCAGACCTGCCTAGGCTCAGTGTGCCGGGCTCTGCTGACTCCCCATGAGAGACCTTGATTTGGGAGATGTGGGGATGCAGTGTGGCGTGGGAGAGAGGGCTAGGGGGGTGGGAGGAGGGGGGATCTGTAGGTGGTATGTGGAGTGAGTAGAAAATTTAATAAAGAAAAATTAAGAAAAAAGATTCCTGGGGTTCAGCTGATAGCACATGTACGGCAGCTCACAACTGTCTGTACTACCAGCTCCAGAGTTCTGATGCCCTTTTTGGCCTCCATGGGCACTACATACATGCAGACAAAACACTTACACACATAAAATAAAGATAAGTAAATCTTTAAAATAAATAATGGGACTGGAGATATGTCTCAGTAACTAAGAAGATTAGCTGTCCTTCCTGAGGACTGAAGTTCAGTTCCTAGCACCCACATGGTAGCTGACAACAATCTCTATCTCTGGTATCAAAGGATTCAATGACCTCTTTTAGTCTACATGGGCAGCAAGCAAGCACATAGTACACAGATCTTCATGCAGGCAAAAAACACAGGCATTAAAAAAAGTTTGTTTTCTTATATATTTCAAATACTTATATATATATATTCAGTTATATAGTTATTTTAAAGAATCATTTTACTAATTTTTTGTAGAGAATGAGATATTTCTTTATATTCTCAAATATAAAAAAGCTATTGACTTCTTATAAGTTTACTAAATTTACCGATGTTCTTTAGCTTTTCAACTGAGTTTTCAAGAATACAGAACATCTGCAAGTCATTCTATTTCTTCCTTTCTAATATTTATAACTCCATCATAACTTATTTATTCTCATTAATTTTATTTGATGACGCTTGTTGTTTGCTCTACAATTTCAAATATGTTGGATATGGGACAACTGTTTTGTTATTGATATTAAAGTGAATACTTTCCACAGAAGGTCAATGGTATTTAATTACTATATTAATTAGAATTTTTCAATATCTGATCAATAAGAGTACTTTAGTGCTATGATATTGGTATAAATTCTTTATATATTTCATTAATAATAATAATTTACTATTTTTCATACTAAATTAAAATATCATCCAATCTACTAAAGGGGAGTAACTCAATTACTTTGGTTATTTCAAAAATCATAAACTCCTTTTCTTTATTACTCTTGATCATTAATAGCTTATTATGGTCCATTTCAAAACGTATTTGTTTTCTTATGTAGAGTGATCAAAGTATCAGACAAGAAGTAAAGGAAAGTTTGATGTAACTTGGATTTAGATAGGGTTTCAGATACTATGTGACTAATGTGTTTATACTTGTGTGACTTATATTTAAATGAAGTTTTATTCTTACATCAATACTGGATGCCTTCATTATGCTTCTCAGATTTCTAATAAGACACACTTCTATTCTTGTAACCCCAAGCAGTGTTTCATGTCATCTTGCCAAGTCACATCATGCCAAAGTTTTCTACTAAAATAACTATATGTTCAGACATACCATTTTATGCTCAGCAAAAGGTCTGTCATTTTGACTTAAAGGATCTAGCACAGGGATTTGCAGGCAGCAAATACCTCCCCAATACTACATTGTCCTTATTATTGTAGCTTTATAATAACTATTTAAATTAGATAGTGTCAGTTTTCACTATTCTAATTTCTTTCCTTTCTATTATTAATTTTAGGGTACATTTAACGATGTGTATGCAACATTTTTCTTGGAATTTTGATATAATTGCACTGTACTATAGGCAAATTCTTAGGAGATTTACTTTTTAACAGTACTGAGAGTCCATGAACACAGTGAATCTTTTTCACTTCTTTCTCTATAGATTTCATCATATAGCTCTGGTATTACCTTTGTCAAATTAATACCTATACATTTCATATTTCTGCACTACAGTAATGTATCACTTACTAGTTCAATTTCCATGTGTTTATCATCATATAAAATATTATTGATCTTTTATATGTTGAATTTTTCTCTGGAGATATTTACAAGCTTATCTATGTATTTAGAAGCGCATGGGCGTGTGTGTGTGTGTGTGTGTGTGTGTGTGTGTGTGTGTGTGTGTGTGTGTGAAATAGTTGGAAATTTTTTATAGGTAATTTGGTGTTAATAAATATTTTTATAACTTTTCTTCCTTCCTGTAAACCTTTAAAATGTTCTTATCTTGCTTCCTCAGGCATTATAATAAATAGCAGGGTAGAGATCAGACAGACTTTTCTTGTTCCTTTTCTGAGGAGGAAATCACTGAAGCACTCACCAGTTAAATATACAGACACCATCCAAATTTTTGTGGCTACCCTCCATCAAACTGAGGAAACATATTTCTAATTTTCAGAGTTTTGAAAAATTATGAATAGGGGAGTAATTTTTATTAATCTATTTTTGCATTTATAGAGATCATTGCATGTAGATGAACAGTCTTATTAAATAAGAAACACAGAGCCAAATGCAGAGTTGATAGCCCAAGAGTTCAGAGCAATAGCTAAGAGCTAAAAACCTTACCCTTCACTGCTGCTGCTGTCCTTCTCCTCAGCAAGAGAGGAGAAAAGAAAGGAACAGGAAAGCAGGGAGGGGAGACACCAGCTGCCATCCAGGAAGCATCATGTATAGGCAACAGGTAAAGCCACGGAACACGTGGCGACATATAGATTAACAAAATTGGGCTTAGTGTAAGAGTAAGAGCTAGACAATGGTAGGCCTGAGCTAATGGCCGAGCAGTTTAAATAATATAAGAGTCGGTGTGTTTATTTTATAATTGGACTCCGGGACTGGCAGAGCTTGGCGGGGGCTGGAGAAAAACTCTCCAGCTACAATTGCACTTCTTTCTTTTGTAGTTCAAGAGATCTTCACTATCTCCACATCTGACAGAGGACTTATTTCCAAAATATATAAAGAACTCAAGGAACTAGACAACAAAAAACCCAAATAATCCAGTTAAAAACTGGGCTATAGATCTAAACAGAGAATTCACAACAGAAGAATTTCAAATATCAGAGAAACACTTAAATATTCCACATCCTTAGCCATCAGGGAAATGCAAATCAAAATGACTCTGAGATTCCATCTTATACCTATAGATTCACTAAGATCAGAAACACAAGTGACAACTCATGATGGACAGGATTTGGAGCAAAGGGAACACTCATGCCTCATTGGATGGGCATGATCAGGAATGCTGACAGCGACCAGGAACTCTAACAGCACCTGTTGCTAGGCCCTCAGACAGACTCCAAAAGATCAGAAACTCTGACAGCTACTAGGAACTCTGACAGTACATGTTTCAAGGCCTTCAGGCAGACTCCAGGTTGGCTCATAAGGAAGAACATTATATGCATGCCTTGGCAACTGGTTTGAGCCAATTTCCTTGACCCTATGGGTCTGTCCTAATACAGTGGGACACCTTGCATAGCCTTGATGCAGTGGGGAGGGGCTTGGTTCTTCCTTAACTGAATGTACCAGGCTTTGCTGACTCCCTATGGGAGGCTTTACCTTTTCAGAGGAGGGGATGGGGGTGAGTTGGGGGGGTGAGTTGGGGGGAAGGCTGGTGTGGAGCTAGAGGAGGGATGAGACAGGGATTTGTGGTTGGTATGTAAAATTAATAAAAAAAATTCTTAATAAGGAAAACAAAAGAAACCTGGCACAAGGGAAACTCCCAGGAATCTACAAGGAGGACCCCAGAAAAGACTCCTAGCAATTGCAGATATGTAGCCTGAACTGGTTATCTCTTGTGACCAGACAAACCTTCCAGTGGAGGGATTGGGACAAAACCCAGCCATATGACATTTGACCTACAGTCTGTCCCACCTATGGGATGTGCTAGGATAAGCGTAGTACAGAGATTGTGTGAGTGGACAACCAATGACTGGTCCAGCCTAAGACCTATGCCATGAGAGTGAGCCCACCACTGACACTGCCTGGAGTACCAGGACACAGAGATCTAGGATAGAACCAAACATGACTGGAGGAAAAATGTCAATGTAATGATGCTTAACCATATTCTACTATACTCATAGATTGGTGCCTAGCACAATAGTCATCAGAGAGTGTTCATCCAGAAAATAGTGGAAACAGATACAGAGACCCACAGTCAAACATTAGGCTGAGCTGTGGGAAAGCTGCTTAAGAGAGAGAGGAAAGATTGTAGGAGCTAGAGCGGTTGAGAATATCACAAGAAAACCACAGAATCAAGTACTCCTGGGCTCATACAAGCTCACAGAGACTGAACCAAAAACCAAAGAGCCTGCATGGGACTGACACTGGCCCTCTGAATATATGTGACAGTTGTGTAGCTTGGTCTTCTTGTGGGATTCCTAACAGTGGGATCAGGGGCTGTCTCTGACTCTTTTGCAGGCTTTTGGGAACCTATTCCTCATACTGGGTTGCCTTGCCCAGCCTTAAGATAAGGAAAGATGTCTTACTACAACTTGATTTACAATGTTTTGTTGATATCCATGGGAGGCCTGCCCATTTTTTGAATAGAAATGGAGGAGGAGTGTATGGGGGCAGAGAGGGGAGGTGGGAGAGCTTGGGAGAAAAGGAGGGGAAACTGCAGTTGGGATGCAAAATAAATGAATCAATGAATAAATAAAAAATGAAATAAAAATGATTGTGTTTGGTTCATTTAAGATTAATATTTCTTCAATAAATCCCATATAATCAGATGGACAGATAGATGACAGATAGATAGATAGATAGATAGATAGATAGATAGATAGATAGATAGAAAGATAGACAGACAGATAGATGTCTTGTTACAGAATAGGCTAGAAATTATAGAGAGGAAAAAAATTAAATTTATAAAGTGTCCTAAGCCTTAGGAACAATAGCCTCTCCTCTTTTCTAGGCTTTGAAATGAGTAGATAAAACAAAGCCCCTGTGTTTACTTAATCTTCTGTAATAGCTTACCCCCTTCACATGGTGCTGAGTTCCAAGGTTCCAAGGAAAGACTTTCAGCTCTGTTTTCCTATCACTTTTTTCTTTTCACTTGCAAATTCAGTATGTTGCCAAACTTAGATGGTTGGCCTAGAGGATAATTTTTAAGTAAAGTAGAGCAGGCTTTCAATCAACAAATCCATCATAGAACTTCTCTGTGGAGGCCCACAGAGGTTTCCTAGTGAGATCTGAACTTGCTTTACCCAGCAGAACTGCATTAGAGGATGGCATGACCACCTGCATGGCTACCATGGGATTGGAAAGGTCAGTACTTGGCTGTGTTAGGGGGAGGTCTTTTGCTCCTCCCCTTGTGATTCCTATAAAATGCCCCTTTGAAGAGACAGAAGGGACTGGTGGATATTGATCTAGGCCCTCCTGAGGCTATCCTGTGTTTCTACTGTTTCTCTCCCCTCTATCTTTCTATCTAAATATCCCTCCTCCCTCCTCAAGAGTACCTTGGGGAAAAACTGAGAGCGGGCCTCCCATAGAGAAATGGTCTCCAAGGAGAACAAAGAACTTCTCCACAGGAGATAAAGGATCTTCTCCCTGGAAGAATAAAGAACTTTAACCCTTTAAAAACCCCTAAACTGAGCTCCAGGAGTCCAGTTGAAGAGAGGGAAGAAGGATTACATGAACAAGGGGGGTCAAGATCATGATGGGGAAATCTACAGAGACAACTGAACCAAGCTCAAAGGAACTCACAAACTTTAAAACGATAGCTGTGGAACCTGAATGGGACAGGAATAGACCCTCTTCATAAGGGAGACAGTGTGTAGCTGGGTCTGTTTGAGGAGCCCTGGCAGTGTGATCAAGATCTATCCTTGGTGCATGAGTTGGCTTTCTGGATTCCATTACCTATGGTCGGACACCTTGTTCACCCCTGATAAAGCAGGGAGGAGCTTGGTCCTGCCTCAACTGAATGTACCAGGCTTAGCCCCCATGGGAGAACTTACTCTGTTTCAGGAGGGGATGGGGGGGAGTAGGGAGGGTCATGAGTGGAAGGATGAGAGAGGAATCTATGGTTGGAATGTGAAATGAATAATTTAAAAAAAACCCTAAGCCTACTCTACTTTTGGAAATGGGGATGACTTTACTCTAAGGCTTGTAGTCTCTGCGCCATTTTCCCTATCGTGATTTGAATAAAACTCTCCTAAGTCAATTACTGTGTCCCAGTATATTTCAGTAGAGGAGGTGTGTAGTAGGATGCCCCCCTCCCCCGCATCTGGACCAGGTAACAACTTGATTCCATTTGTTATTATTTTATTTGGAACTTCATGTCTGTTCTTTAATGTTTATGAGTAACATCAATTTGTAGTTGAAAATGGATGCTATATTTTCTGCCAATTTTCTATCTTCTGGTACTCTATTAGTATGCAGATTCTGTTGACTTATCTATACATCTAATCATGGCTACTACAAATAATGAGCACAAAGTTTATCTTTAATCTCCAGTTCATTATAGGCTATTTTTCTTATTTTCTTTAATTGTTCTTTTTGCTTGTTTGAGATATGGTCATGCTAAATATGACAGTCTGGCCTAGTATGTGGAGTCCCCTCCCTCTACCTCCCAAGCCTGGGATAATAAATTTGCACTATACAGATGTTTTTCATTCATGAATGATTCATGAATGAATGTTGACTTCTACCAAATATTTCCCTACACTAAAATGATCAAACCTTTTTCTCACATAGAATAGTAAATTATAACACATACACACACACACACACACACACGACATAAAGCATTTTTAACTTCTGGGTTATAAACCAACCTTTCCGTGGATTATTTTGCAGTCAGAAGAATTCAGTTACCCTTATTTTACTTAGGATTATGCTATATATAATTACAACTGAAATTGTTGACAATTCTTTTACTACCTTGTATGAATTTGTCATGATTATGGCAGAATCACATTACCACCTATAATGTTTTCTGTTTTGCATAATTTCAAGGAATTTGCATTATTTTAGAAGCACCTACCTGTTTTTCAAAAAAATTTTGCTTGTAAAATTTTATAGGACTGGTGTTTAATTTCTCCAAGTTTTTACATGACAGCTTTAATTTCTGTTTTAGTTATTAGAAATATCATATTTATATTTCTCTGTGGGTTATTTTCAGTTCCTATTTATCTATATTTTAAAGTAAACTGGCAAAGTTTATGTTATATCTTTCTCATATATTAATTTCATTTTTAAGTGTGATCAAATTTCGTTCCTCATTTATAATAAAATTATGCCTCCAATTTTTCAGAAGAAAAATCTTGCTAGCTTTTCTTATTAATACTTTTGTATCTGAATCCTATTCTTAAGATTCAGTGATCACAGTGACATGCTTACTTGTGGCATATCTAATATGCTCTAATAATAGCTAGGGCCTAACTGTTTATATCCAGGAAATAGTGAATGAGTTTGTAAAAGGAGATGATTAAATGCAAATCTTAGCTCAGAAATTTAAGGCATTTTCTTGATTTTTTTGAAAATTGCATTCCATTGTCTGTTTTTGACATATTAGTATGTGTGCTTTCAACTACACTAAACATAAAGTGAAATTGCAAATGGATGGTAATACTGTGTAGGTACTACAATATTTAGGAAGGAACTATGTCATTGTCACTTTAGTGTCTATGTACAATGTACACTGGAGATGATTTGTTTTGAAGATTTAAGCAATATCTAAGCTCAGTTTCTTCCTATTTAATTAGCTTATTATGGACCAGAAAAGATACCTGAAAGAGCCTACTTTGCTTGAGAACTAGACAACTATAAGTAGTTTTTAAAAATAACAAACCTGAATTATGATTTGGAAAACTCAAATATGAATAAAATTTTACATTATGGTGAAGGCAAGGTGAGAATGAGAGAGATACTATTTGTTCTTCAGAAAACTGACATTAACTATATTATTCTTTCTTCCACGTGACAAACTCTTTCTTGAAACCACATTGTTATGGACTTCCCAGTAACATCTTCTCCCTTATTTTTTTATTTATTTATGTATTTATTTATTTAATTATTTATTTGACTTTTCGAGACAAGGTTTCTCTGTGTAGTTTTGGAGCCTGTCCTGGATCTCACTCTGTAGACCAGGCTGGCCTCGAACTCACAGAGATCTGCCTGACTCTGCCTCCCGAGTGCTGGGATAAAAGGCGTGCACCACCACCACTACCGCCCAGCTCATCTTCTCCCTTATATTAATGATCATTCAGTAGCAATAATTTGAATTATCATTGCAGGTAAAGGTTTCCTGTATCAACTTAGACCTGGCTGTGAGTTAAGGCTATCTTGGTTTGAATCCTCTCTCTATGGCTTCCTGTGGTGGTATTGTGTTCCCCAAAATATTGTGTATGCTAATAAACTTATCTGGGGTCAGAGAACAGGACAGCCACAATATGAAACAGAGGTTAGGCAGTGGTAGCATACGCCTTTAATCCTAGCATTCCAGAGGCAGAAATTCCTGTGTTCAAGGATACACCCAAGCATGGTGACCCACGCCTTTAATCCCAGAAAGCACCCCTTTAATCCCAGGGAGTGGTGGTAGAAAGCAGAAAGGTATATAAGGCGCGAGGACCAGAAACTCGAGGCATTTGCCCTGGAGAGGCATTTGCCCTGGAGAGGCATTTGCCCTGGAGAGGCATTTGGCCTGGAGAAGCATTCAGGCTTCTAGCAGCAGTTCAGCTGAGACCCATTCTGGATGAGGGCTCGGGGCATCCAGTCTGAGGAAACAAGACCAGGTGAGGATCCAGTGAGGTGAGATAGCTGTGGCTTATTCTGTCTCTCTGACCATCCAGTGTTCACCCCAATAACTGGCCTCAGGTTTGCTTTTATTAATAAGAACTCCTTAAGATTTATGCTACAGCTTCCTATGCATCTGGAAGCTTAGAAATAAATTACACTCCATGATTCTTTATTTAATCAAGGAGAGTTAGATCTATCTCATATAATTGTGAAAATTAAATAAATTAATCCATGAAAGACGTCCAGTATGGTGCTTGGAATTCAGTAAATTCTAATTTGCTGTTCTCAGGAAATGAATGACAGAAATAAAATTTTGTTTATTAGGACTACTGTTAAGGCTCTGTATATTGGTGAGGGGTTGATTTCTTTTCTCCACCCCCATTTTCCCCCATCGCTCCCTGCCTCTTGGCTGGCCCAGATCTTGCTATGGAGACCACACTGGCCCCAAACTCACAGAGATCTGCCTGTCTCTATCTCACAAATACCAGTATTAAAGGTATATACTACAATGCCTGGTTTCAGTTTTTAAAAATAAACTCTCATCAAAATGTTAGAATGTCAGAATAAAGAAGCTGTAAATTCTCTAACATACAGGGTAGAAATTACATTGTACAATTAAGAGGAAAATATGTAAAAGAAACAAAAGGAAATAATAGCTATGAAAGTAAAATGTCCTTTAAAACATGTCCTGTAATACATGTGAATAATATTACTCAATATTTATTGTGTTTTAAATTGAAATATAATTGTATAAACTTATATAATATAATGCTTTGAGGGTGTGTATGTCATAGAAGGAACAAGTAAGGCTATTTAACATATGCATCACCTTCCATACTAGTTTCTTTGAGGTAGGAACACTTATTTCATTTTTAAAAATGTATTCTTGTTTGTGGAAGGGTGCATGTGTTGCATGGTATGTAGAAGTCAGGTCTTTCTTTCTACCGTGTGGATCCTGGCAATCATAAAACTTGCCAACAATGCCTTTACCCACTTTACCCACTAAATTGTCTTGCTTGGCTTATTAATTTATTTATCATCATCATTATTGTTATTGTTAGTGGTGTGTGTGTGTGTGTGTGTGTGTGTGTGTGTGCGTGCGTGTGTGTGCGTGTGTGTGTATGTGTGTATGTGTGTGTGCATGTACACACACACGCATGTGCATGTGCACCTGTGCTATGGTGCACCTGTGCTATGGTGCATGTGTGGAGAAAAGAGGACATCTTTCATGATTCAGTTCTTTTCCACCTTGTTCCTTTTTTTACTATTTTACTTTTGAGATTATAATATAATTACATTTATCCTTTCCCCTTCCTTCTGACAACTCTTGCCCATATAAACCTTCTTTCTCCCCTTTATATATATTCCTAAATATAATCTGCTTAGTCCATATAATGCTAATTGTATGTATGTTTTCAGGACTGATCATTTGGCACTGAAAAACCAATTGATGCGCCTTTCCCTAGGAAGATCAGCTTTCTTGCCCTCAGCTTTCCTCTGTGCTATGTACTTTAGACTAGCTGGCAGGGAAACTTTAAGGGGATTCTCTACTTTCTATCTTTCAGTAAGAGTGCTTTGAATAAAGATGCATACCACTACATCCGTGTGTGTGTGTGTGTGTGTGTGTGTGTGTGTGTGTGTGTGTGTGTG
>CABHPR010041696.1:0-11599 GCA_902168415.1 Peromyscus melanophrys
TTTTTTTTTTTTTTTTAAAGATTTGTTTATTTATTTTGTATACAGTGTTCTGTCTGCATGTATCCCTGCAGGCCAGAAGAGGGCACCCAATCGCATTACAGATGGTTGTGAGCCACCATGTGGTTGCTGGGAATAGAACTCAGGACCTCTGGGAGAACAGTCAGTGCTCTCAACCGCTGAGCCATCTCTCCAGCTCCCCGTAGCAGGAGTCTTAAAAGTTCTTATTAATAAAAACAAACCTGAGCCAGGTATTGGGGTGAACACTGGATGGTCAGAGAGACAGAATAAGCCACAGCTAATCTCACCTGGCCAACTTCTCAGCTGGTCTTGTTTCCTCAGACTGGAAGCCTCTGTGTCCTCATATCCGAATGGCTCTCAGCTGAACTGAGCTTCTTGAAAGCCCGAAAGCTTAACCAGCCAAATGCTTAACCAGCCAAATGCCTCGAGTTTCTGGTCCTCACGCCTTATATACCTTTCTGCTTTCTACCACCACTCCCTGGGATTAAAGGCTGGCTTTCTGGGATTAAAGGCCTGTGTCACCATGCTTGGCTGTTTCCAATGTGGCCTTGAACTCACAGAGATCCAGAGGGATTTCTGTCTCTGGAATGCTAGGATTAAAGGCGTGTGCTACCACTGCCTAACCTCTGTTTCATATTGTGGCTGTCCTGTTCTCTGACCCCAGATAAGTTTATTAGCATACACAATATTTTGGGGAACACAATACCACCACACCTCTCTTTTTAGTGTAAATGTGTGCGCAAGTGTGCATGCATGTGTGTGCAGGTATGTGCATGTGTGTGCATGCATGTGTATGTGTGTGTGTGTATGTGTGAAAGAGAGAGAGAGAGAGAGAGAGAGAGAGAGAGAGAGAGAGAGAGAGAGAGAGAAATTGTTCATGCCACAATGCATATGTGGAGATCAGAAGACAACTTGGTGACTTTATTTCATTTTTTCACATTATTCCAAGGATCAAAGTCAAGTCACCAGGCTTGCTTGGCAAGTGTCTTTACCCACAAGTGGTGCTATCTTGCCAGCCCCAGTAGCTATCTCTTGATTGAGAGTTACTGATGTTGAGGTGATGTGAAATTGAAACATATAGAGTGAAGACAGCTTGAACTACCATAGTGAATTCAAGGCCAACCTGAGCCACAGAGCAATAGCATGTTTTTTAAAGTGTAAAATGTAAAATGACCCTGGGAATGGTGGTTGACACTTATATTCTTAGTGTTAGGGAGGGCTGAGGCAGTAGTACCACCATGAGTTCTAGGTCAGTGTGGACTTTCACTGACCTAGCAGATCTGTATCTGCAAGTCCTGAGATCCAAGGACCTGAAAGAATGGAGTGGACTACATGCTGCAGACACCTTACTTCAGTTTCAGTGTGCTTCTATACACAAATGTAATAAGGAAAGCAATGACCCAAGGAAAGTTGTTTGCATTCAGAAAAACATGTCAATAAACATCAGCACATACTACATATTGACAGCGTAGCCCTTTCCCAGAACTTTCTCAGAACAGACCAATTTAAACACAGTTGCCTGGCACTTACTATAGGCTATATCTGGAAAAGCATGGAAGCAGAGCAGAAACCTATATCCACATTCAGGGTACATTGACCTGCCAGGAGTCATCCCCAGCAGTGGACAGGTCCTGGCAGAGGATGTAAGGAGTCAGTGGGGGGAGGAATGAGCGAGGCATGATGGTCAGGAGAATCTTGCAGCCTGACTGACTAGCAGCCAGAGTGCTTCTTTATTTATACAAAATTTAGTAAGCAAGGATAGATTCATGTTGTTTCAAAACACAGATCATATCATTTTTGTTTTTGGACACGTGTTTCACTTCCTCTTGCTCATCTTTTAGTCATCATTAATAAACTATGACAGGACAGAGTTACCATTTCTAATCATTTTCCCTCAAGTTTTGACATCATTAATAAACAGAGTTATTATTCTTACTCATTAACCCTATTGTGGTGGTATTGTGTTCCCCAAAATATCGTGTACCCTAATAAACTTATCTGGGGCCAGAGAACAGAAAAGCCACTAGATACTTAGGATAGGCAGTGGTAGCACACGCCTTTAATCCTAGCATTCCAGAGACAGAGATCTACCTGGATCTCTGTGTGTTCAAGGATACAGCCAAGCATGGTGACTCACGCCTTTAATCCCAGGGAGTGATGGCAGAAAGCAGAAAGATATATAAGGCGTGAGGGCCAGAAACTAGAAGCCTTTGGCCTGGTTAAGCTTTCAGGCTTTAGAGCAGCAGTTCAGCTGAGATTCATTCTGGATGAGGACTCAGAGGCCTCCAGTCTGAGGAAACAGGATCAGCTGAGGATCCAGTGAGGTAAGGTGGCTGTGGCTTGTTCTGCTTCCCTGATCTTCCAGCATTCACCCCAATAAGTGGCCTCAGGTTTGATCTTATTAGTAAGACCATCTAAGATTTCTGCTACACCCTATAACTCAATTTTTAAGAATCTACAGGCATATGACTGCCTGTGCTCAGGCTGGTTGCTTTGGTTGCTTCAAGGACACTAGACCAAAACAAAAATCTTCAAGCCATCCTGGCATTTTGCCATGTCCCAAGCAGTGTATTTTTAACTCTTAAAGGTCAAAGTGCCCAAGAAAAATCCTCAGGCCAAAGCTGCTGCAGTTATTATTCAAATTGTGACATAATACAATGTTTACATTTTATATCCTTATAGAATTTGTCTATATGTCTACTCCTGGCATTGGTTATAAGACATCACAGTGACTTCCTGACATCTCATTCTTTCATCATCTTTCCACTCCATTCTTTGCTCATCAATATAAGTCTCTGTGTAGGGCAGAGGTAACTTCAGCTAATCTAACTTTGTTGCTGTTTATGTCATGTAATTGCCTGAGCGTAAAGTGGGAAGAGGCTTGCAATCTCAACTGTGACCAACTCCTCTAGTCCACCTTTTTAAGTTGACCTTTTAAAGTTTACTTTGTTTTGATTATCTTGTTCCTGAGTAAGTACAGGGACAGATGTTTCAAAAATGTCTCATAGCCTCATAAAGAGACCTCTTGCTTCTTTATGTGTTTCACAACTTCCAAGACATAAGGAAGACCTTCAAGTAGTTAAGGATGTCTCCCAAAAAAAGGAGGGGTAGTATGTTCAGAACTTTCCTGGGGAAGCTTAGAAGCAGCATTCCTGGGAGAAGGCATAAATGATTCATAAGAAATTTTCCATCAATCCAGTATCCCCAAATTGTGCAAATATTAAAAGTCTCCCAAGTATGCAGCAGGTGGAGATGAAAACCAAAGGTGGCATGCAGCCATCATGTGGCTCAGCTTTGCTGGATCTTTGTCAAGCAGCTGTGCTGGCTCTATGACTTCTGCCGCTCCCATCAGATATGGCTGTGCCACTGGCCAGATTGAGTTCTATAGCTATGTTCTGGCATCCAACAAATATAACATGTCTTATAAATTGAATGTAAATGTTTAATACAAGAGGGACAAAATCATATCCAAGAACAATCCAGGGAACAAAATACACTTGAGGTAAAAGGCCCTCTTCAGTTTTTTGCTGGAGCCTTTCTCACTGTTCCCCAAGGCATGTTCACCATGTGTCATTCTTTTGACTGTGTTCTGACAAGTCAGCCTGGATTACAAACTGAGACTGCCTCAAAGGAAATAAAAATATGGCTGGGAGGATGGCTCAGATGGCAAAAGCCTGTGTTTGGTTCTTGGAACCCACATAGTGGAAGAAGAGAATGGACTCCTGAAAGCTGTCCTCTGACCTCTACATAGCACCAAGGCTTATATGAGCTTGCACTACCCACATACATCACTTACATACACACATGCATTGTGATGGGTAGTTTTATGTCAACTTGACACAAGCTAAAGTCATTTGAGAGGAGGGAACCTCATTTAAGAAAATGCCTCCATAACATTGGGCTGCAGGCAAACCTGTAGGACATTTTCTTAATTAGGGATTTATGTGGGAGGACCCAGTTCATTGTGAGTGGTGCCATCCTTGGCTTGGTGGTCATGGGTTCTGTAAGAAAGGAGACTGAGTAAGCCATGGGGTGCAAGCCAGTAAGCAGCACCCCTCCATGGCCTTTTCATCAGCTCCTGCCTTCAGATTCCTGCCCTGCTTGAATTCCTGTCCTGACTTCCTTTAATAATGAACTGTGATGAGGAAGCATAAGTTAAATAAACTCTTTCCTCTCCAATTTGCTTTTGTTTTTTGTAGCTATAGTTTTCCTGGTCCTGCCTGGCCCATGGTCAGGACAAATCTCTCTCACCTGCCAGTCCCACAGCCGCTCAGACCCAACCAAGTAAACACACAGAGACTTATATTACTTATAAACTGTATGGTTATGGCAGACTTCTTGTTATCTAGTTCCTATAGCTCAAATTAACCCATATCTATTAGTCTATAAGTTGCCACGTGGCTTGTGGCTTACCGGTACCTTACATCTCATTTTTCATGGCGGCGACTGGCAGTGTTTCCTCATTCAGCCTTTCACTTCCCAGCCTTCTCCTTTCTCTTTGTCCTGCCTATACTTCCTGCCTGGCTACTGGCCAATCAGCACTTTATTTATTAACCAATCAGAGCAACACATTCAGAACATACAGAACATCCCATAGCAGTTTTTGTTTTTGTTTTTCGAGACAGGGTTTCTCCCTGTAGTTTTGGAGCCTGTCCTGGAACTTGCTCTATAGATCAAGCTGGCCTTGAACTCACAGAGAGCTGCCTGGCTCTGCCTCCTGAGTGCTGGGATTAAAGGCATGTGTCACCGCCGTCTGGCCTTTATCTCTTTTTAAAGGTTAGTAAAAATGTCTGTGTTTTTAAGATTTCATAGTGCTTTATGGAAAACATTTAATGTACACAAAACACTGTATAATAAAGTCAATGTTTAACTATGTTTTAAGATACTGAATTTTATTATAAAATATTAAAAATTAATTTGGGTTCTTGTTTAACATCTATCTGTTCTTTGTTTTGTTTTTTGAGACAGGGTTTTTCTGTGTATCCTCGGCTGTCCTGGAACTTGCTCTGTAGACCAGGCTGGTCTTGAACTCTCAGAGATTCACCTGCCTCTGCCTCCAGAGTGCTGAGAGTAAAGGTGTGCACCACCACCACCTGGCTAATCTATCTGTTTTGAGACATGGTCTCACTATTTTGCTCAGGCTGGCTTGGAATTTTCTATGCAGAGCTGGTTGATTTTGATGTCATAGAAATCCATCTGTCTGCCTCTGCCTCCCAAGTGCTAAGATTAAAGGTGTGTGCACACTCAGCAATATTCGTCTTTTGTTCCTTGGATCACTGGTTAAATATAACCCTTTAAAATCCAACATTATATATTTGTTTTATTTTAGCAGATTCAACTAGAAGAACCTTGAGGTTTGCAGCTATTAATGCATTAAGCTCACTGAAAACAGCCTTGTGCCCACCTGTAGGACATCCCCTTCACCACACCCTAGGTACAATCCTTCACAACAATGTCAACATTTAAATTACTTAGGAACATTAGAGTGAAAAAGATATCATGAAGAGAGTTTACCAACCCAGAATTGGAGATTTGAAATCTGACACAAAACACCCATGGACATGTCTAGAGAGCTTATGGGCACCAAGAAAGATGGAGTCTGTTGTTTCCTGGAGACTGTATTTTAAGATGGGAAGAGGAGGTTTAAAGTAGTCTTGAAAGTAAAACCCAGGCAGCTTTACCTATCCTATTATGGAAACTTTTCTGAGGCAGGATCTTAGGCTGAGAGGGTAACAGGGTTGCAGCCATCCAAGAGAAGGGTCAGACTGGGGGAAGCAGGCCCTGGGAAACCCACCAGAGATGTGCTACCCCTCCACCTTCAGGCCCTGGGAAACCCACCAGAGATGTGCTGCCCCTCTGCCCTAAGCTCTGGGAAACCCACCAGAGGATGTGCTGCCCCTAGACCCAGACAACTAAGAGCCACATAAAAAACGAGTTCCAGACATTTCCTGCCATAACCTAAAGGATATGATAGATTATACACCATAGCTGTCAGAGGGAATGAGTTTCCTGCAGATAAGAAATGGGATGTCTTACTGTCAGAGAAAATGGGTCTGCTGATGATATAGATTAGATGACATAGGTTGCTAGATGATATGGCTATTTTCTTGCAGCTGCAACTCTCCAATTAGTTCAAACCAAGCATCTCTAACTTGAAGTAAGCACCAATCCTGAGCTTGTAACTATTTAGAGTTGGAATTCCCTCAGATCCCCTACCTTAACTGTAACACGAATTGCTGAACAGTCTTATTAATAGAAAACCTAGAGCCAGATATTGGGGTGAAAGCTGAAAGATCAGAAAAACAGAACAAGCTAGCCATGTTCTTACCTCTATGAAATCCTCAGCCTCAAGAAAGAGACTTCCTGTTTACTCACGCCTTATGTACCTTTCTGTGCCCTGCCATCTTCCTTCCTTCCTAGTGCTGGGATTAAAGGCATGTGCCACCACACCTGGCTCTGTTCCCAGTGTGGCCTTGAACTCACAGAGATCCTCCTGAATGCTAGCATTAAAGGCATGTGCTACCACTGCCTGACCTCTATGCTTAATATAGTGACTGGCTTTGTTCTCTGATCCCCAGGAAAGCTTTATTGGGATACATAATATATCACCACACCTAACCACTATAAAAACCCTGCTTGATTGCTGCTCAGGGTGTCTTCTGCTGAGCTGCTGTGTCAGATAGCTCAATGCTCAGCAATAAAAAGACTCCTTGCTTTTGCATCAGACTTGGTTTCTTGGTGGCCTTTGGGGGGACTCTGGGTACAACAATGTCACCAGGCTGTTCTCAAACTTAAACTGGCTGTGCTGCTGAGGCTGGCTTTCAACTACTGATCATCCTGCTTTTTCCTCCCAATTGTTGGGTGCTGCAAGCTGCAAAAATATACAAAGTAGGATTTCAGCTGATTATGACAATGCTAATACCTGGAAGTAGCCAAGGGTCTTCCAGAGGTCAAGCTGAAGCTCAAGGAATCTTAGTGATATTGGCTTTTGATTATCAGCCATTTCCTGCTATGAGTTTCTTGTGTGCTATTGTAGCTTTTCCATCATTTATTGGGCACCATTTCCCCTCTACTAAAGGAATATTTAGATAACCTTCTGCACTGACAGCTATGCACAGGCAGAACCCCAGTTCAAGCCTCCCTGTAATTATCATCGTTGGCAGCATCCGGCCAGGCCCATCCCCAAAAGGAGGAAAGTACCTTATCAGAGATACCTCTGTACTCTCTAAGAACAGACTTAAGTGTCCAGACTACCGGTTTGAGAAGGCCTGGTGGATGTGTCAATTAAGCTTAACTTCCTCCTTTCCCAAATCTTACCTCTAGTTCCAGATTTCCCTTCAACTATCACCAGAGGCATCTAGCTGTACACAGGTTGCCTAGGGACTGAACATATCTTCCTCCACTCTGCAGAAAAAACGGCAGATAGCTTGGACAGATAGGAGCCACAGGAAAAAAGAAGGCAGTTTTATTTTCTCCCATTGACCTAGCAACTTATAGATTCTTAATATTTTCTACCAATCACGTTTAAGATTATAGTTGAGCACATAAGATCCCTCTTCTTAGATATTACCCGAATTTAACCTTTAGTTAATTCATTAGTCACTTCCCTTTTGGGCTGCAAATGATAATTAACAATTACTGCCCCTCTATGTGATTCTTATCACCCCTCTGTTTGACCCTGGAAGCCTGGTGGTCACTGCCTGAGGAAAATTCTTACCTGCCTTTATGACCTTGTAGCATTCAAGCCTAGTGACCTTGCTTGACCAGGGGATTGCTATTGCTTGAGTTTATAACTGGATTTCTGGGAGACTTAGGAGGGATGTGGAGAACTTAGAGACAGAGAACAGAGAGGAATAAGGAGGATTTTGACCAGAGATTATGTGTGGACGAGATGGAAGATGAGGAAGAGTCAGATGGGGAAGTACTAGCTGGGTAAGAACAAGATGAAAAGGACCTAGATGAGGCAGAATTAAGATAGAACTTAGAGGGAGCAATAGATAAATATATAGATAAATCAGGCAAGAAAGGAGCTAGGCACGAGAACAGAACTGAAACTGTGTAAATAGGATGTTATGCCAGAGGAATTAAAGCAAGTGGACTATAGAGCTTGGTGTGCTGAGATTCTGTTTCCCTGAAATAGTCCTCGCTGTTCTTAGTTATCTCTCCTGAGCCCCTGGGATGTATAATATTAAGGCTGGTCCCTCTAAATTTATACAAGAGTTGGGATTCCAAATGTATGTCACCATGACCAGCTATGGGCCTTCAGCTTAATCTTCCTGCATCAGCCTCTGAAGGTTACACTACCAACTCCTAGCAAAGTCATTATTTGATTTTTTTTTTTTTAACCAAGGAATGCTGTCTTAGTTAGGGTTGTTATTGCTGTGAAGAGACACCATGAACACAGCAACTCTTATAAAAAAACAAAACATTTAATTGGGGTGGTTCACTTACACTTTCAGAGGTTCAGTCCATTATCACCATAATGGGGAGCATAGCAGTGACTGCCCGCGGTGGCCATGCCGGCAGAGGAGCGTGCTGATTAAAAGAATCATAACCATGGTTAACCTTTTTAGAGCTTTATTGTGTGTGTGGGGGGGAGAGGTAGAGAGAGAGAGAGAGAGACAAAGAGAGGAGAGAGAGAAAGAGAGAGACAGAGAGACAGAGGGGGGGAGGGAGAGAGAGAGGGAGCCCAACAGGAGGAAAGGAGCGGAAAGGAAGAGAAAGAACAGAGCACCCACCCGCTTTTTAGGCTGGGACACCGGCGAAGGTTGATGACGTAATTAAAGACCAAACCCTTACACTCATATCCGAATGACTCTCAGCTGAACTGCTGCTAGAAGCCTGAATGCTTAACCAGCCAAATGCTTAACCAGCCAAATGCTTCTAGTTTCTGGTCCTCACGCCTTATATACCTTTCTGCTTTCTACCACTACTCCCCTGGGATTAAAGGCTCGCTTTCTGGGATTAAAGGCGTGTGTCACCATGCCTGGCCATTTCCAATGTGGCCATGAACTCACAGAGATCCAAGGGATTTCTGTCTCTGGAATGCTAGGATTAAAGGCGTGTGCTACCACTGCCTAACCTCTGTTTAATATTGTGGCTGTTCTGTCTCTGACCCCAGACAAGTTTATTAAGGTACACAATATTTTGGGGAACACAATACCACCACATGTCACACTGAGGGAAACTTGAGCAAGAGACCTGCTTCCACAGTGACACACTTTCTCCAGCAAGGCCACACCTCCTTATAGTGTCACTCCCTTTGGGTGCCATTTTCTTTCAAACCACCACAAATGCAAATGCAGTTGCTCTAGGGAAGGTCCTGTCTGTTTTCTTGCCTGCATGAACATTCCTTGAAAGACAGTCCTGGAGCTTGGAACACTGCAGATCATGGAAAACGGTCTCAACCTAAACTTTCCCCCCAAAACTCTGCCTGAGAATGTTCTGTTGCGTTAGGGCTGTGCAAGTGTGGCAGTGGTGGTGTGGACTGGACAAGACTTCAAAGGTCAGCTGGAACCAACAAAGTGTGGTCTGCAGCAGTCTGTGTCTTCTGAGAAGCAAATGACCGGGTGTAGAACACTGAAGCGACTACGGTAATGCCATCGTGTCCTGACTCAATTTTGTGTCTGCCTTGACACTTCTCAGCCTTCCACCTCCTAATAGCCATGTCTGCCTTGGCAACACTTTTAGGACTGTCTGTGATACTAATGGTCCAGATGTATTACCAAAATAATTAATGTTTGTGCAAGCTAAAACATAAAACTAAAGTAACCAGAGGAAGTATAAATAAAAAATAATAGTCACATTGTGCCTGGAAAACACTGCTAATCTCTTCAAAAGGATATATGTTAACAATGCTTATGTACTCCAAATGCCCATTCATCTCAGTCACTTTGAAATGAAGTTTTTTGTTATGATGTCAGAACCAAATGAGAACACACCAAGGAGTTGCAATGCAAATTGGTTTATTATGGCCAGTCTGACTTACAATCTTATGGGAGCTGGAGATATGGACCAGAAACAAGGGAGTCCTTTTATAGTCAGATTTTGACCTTTTGCAAGCAAGCACAATACAAAAAGAGAAATGGCAGTTAGCTATTTTGAGTAAGCCTTGGAACTGTACAGGTTTGTGGGGTTGTGGTTAGTCAGTTTCCTGAGAATGGTTCAGAACAATGGAAACAATTTTTAAGGCATGTGTTACAGAGGTAAAAACAAGTTGCAAATTACAGTGAGCAAAATGAGGTTAGTCAAGTTAATATCATTTCCATAATCTACAATTTACCATTATATGAACAATATCTTATTAGCTGATTCGAAGGTAGATACTTTAGAGAAAATATTTGAGGAAGTAAAGAGAGTTTTGCCTTGCTGGGGATTACAAATTGCTCCTGAAAAAAATACAAAGAGGAGATTCTATTAATTACTTAGGATATAAAATAGGTCTACAAAAAAGTAAACCCCCAAAGGTTCAAATCAGGAGAGATCGGTTGCAGACTCTTAATGACTTTCAAAGATTGCTAGG
Source organism: Peromyscus melanophrys (assembly GCA_902168415.1). Lineage (NCBI taxonomy): Eukaryota > Metazoa > Chordata > Mammalia > Rodentia > Cricetidae > Peromyscus > Peromyscus melanophrys. The sequence goes on from CABHPR010041696.1 coordinate 10,541, forward strand.
AGACATTTCCAATTTACGGCCCACTATTGGGATAAATCCTGATGAACTGAGTAATTTGTTCAGTACCCTAGATGGGGACAAGGACTTAAATAGTTCAAGAGAATTGTCAGCTGAAGCTTAGAGAGAATTGGCTTTGACAGAAAAGAAATTACAGAATGCACATGTGGATCATATGAATTCAGAGCTTAACTGCATTCTGGTTATATTACCCTCTAGGCAATCCCCTACAGGGATTTTGATGCAGAGGGAAGATATTATATTGGAATGGATATTTCTACCAGATGAACAGAGTAAGAAATCAAAGACATGTGCGAAAAAGATTTCTGATTTGACTTTAAAAGGAAAATTAAGACTGTGTCAATAATCAGAAATGGACCCCAAAGAAACTGTAGTACCTTTAACTAATGAGAAAATTTCCTCTTTATGGAAAGATAATGAATACTGACAAAGAGCCTGCAGTAATTTTTTTTTGGGGGGGGAGAGATTAACAACAGTTATCCCCAAATCGAGAGAATTAAATTCATGAAAAGAACTAGTTGAGTCCTTCCTCACATTGTACAGAGAGAACACCAATCTCTGGAGTCCCCACATTCTATACTGATGCAAATAAATCAGGAAAGGCAGGATTTAAATCAGGAAATTTAAGTAAAGTGGCTCAAAGCCCTTACAATTCTGTACAAAAGTCAGAATTGTATGCCATCCTTACGGTACTAATGGACTTCAGGGAACCTCTCAATATAGTTACTGACTCTCAGTATGCAGAAAGAGTTGTTTTACATATTGAAACTGCTGAATTTATTCTTGACAAAACAGAATTAACTTTGTTATTTATACAGTTGCAGGAAATAGGAATCATTCCATATATATAACATATATCAGATCCCATACGGGTCTGCCAGGTCCTTTAGCACAAGGTAATGATGAAATTGATTGGTTATTAATAGGAAATATGCTAGAGGCCTCAGAATTTCATAAAAATGCCATGTCAATAACAAAGACTTAAAAAAGGATTTTTCTATCAGTTGGCAATAAGCCAAGGAAATCATAAAAAAAAAAAAA
>CABHPR010041701.1:0-19242 GCA_902168415.1 Peromyscus melanophrys
CCACTGCAGACTCTGCAGCCTGGCTCACAGTGCACACCAGGGCAGACACTGTAGCCTGGCTCACAGTGCACACCACTGCAGACTCTGCAGCCTGGCTCACAGTGCACATCAGGGCAGACTCTGCAGCCCGGCTCACAGTGCACACCAGTGCAAGAGACACCTGGGCTCTCTTGTGCTTTAAATTTTTCTCACAAAATTGATAGGGTTAATGAAAATTGTAGGAAAGATAATTAGATTATGTGTGAATTATTACAAGAATTTACAAATTGGAAATACAAAATAAAAAGGGGCTAGTGTACAAAGACTGTAGTTTTGTATATTCATGTCTTCTTTACAAGCCAGGACAGGAAATCACTGCACTGTGCATATTTCTGTCATTCTATCTCCAACCCTCTCCTCCTCCTCCTCCTCCTCCTCCTCCTCCTCCTCCTCCTCCTCCTTCAATTTTTCTTTCTCCCTCCCCCATTTTTTGAGCCCGATTTCTTATTAATCTTTGGAGGAAAAGGGGAAATATGATCAATGATTTTTCTATAAAATATGCTGAATTATCCCTACCTATTGCATGTTATAGACCAAAAAACTTCTCAAAAATGGATTCTGATCTTTGAAAACTTTATCAGGTGCTTATATTCTTCTATCAGAGCAGGTAAGTTTTCTATTTGAACTCCAAGGAGCAGTTATTCACAAAATTAGCTGAAATTAAATTTTGGTGGTAGAAAGTTATCGGCTTGACTAACACATGTGAAGATTAATAAACTCTCTCCCTGATATCAAATGATACACAGGCTGTCAGTGACAGGAATCCAGGATGGAGGGAAAATGACAGAGTGTGTTACAGTTTAAGAGAAAACCAGGTTAGATTGCAAATTGGGGGGATATAAGTTTGTCCTGATATATTAAAGCAAAACAATAAAAGCAATCCCAAATTTAATATTAAGCCTAAAAACTTAATTTCACAGTTCATGTAAAATTCATAAATGTCCGTAACTGTCAAAAGGTCCCTCCTTCTTGATTGAATTACAATCTGCTATGCAATTTTACAATATGTATTAATCTACATAGATTTACTTTTGCTCAACTGAAACTGTTATGTATTGATACATGCCCTTTCCACCTGAGTGATATTCACCTTATATGTCTGTAAGTTGTTCTTATATGAAATGCAAAGAATTAAGTAGAATAGTTTTGCATAGGATTTAAAACATTTGCATTGAACATTCCAGGTTCAACACACAAATATGTAGCGAAGGATATAAAACTGTAAAGGCCAAATAACTCAGGACATTAAAACACAGCAGTGGGTGCACTCACAACGTGGGGGCAGGAGGAGTGATGTGCATCGATGTCTAATCTTGGGTTTGTGATACCAAAAGTGTCAATCTCCAAGGACCTAATTGTAATTGAATTGTAACTGAAAAGGCTAGTTCACGTAATTTCAGTTTACATAATGTTCTAGGGCAGTGGTTTTCAACATTTAGAGATGATGCAGGTTCCTAGGAGAATCCTTTTCTGAGAAAGCTCAAACACAACAAGTTTCAAGGAGTGTCTGGCTCCCAAGAAGCCCAAGAATGACTCCTGTGGGTTATTTACCCATGGCTTGGGGAGGTGGGGTGAGGAAAGAAAATTCCCTTGAAATGGCCTTCAGAAAGTTTAAAACAAGCATAATCTGAACTGAGAGTAAAGAAAATATTAAAAAAGGAAGCTCTGTAAGTAAGTAAAGCTGTGTGACTAGAGACACACAAGCTCCTTTAAGGTCCCCTAGTCCTCTGTATGCCTGGCCCTTTATAATATTTTTCTTACTCATTATTATTACCATAGATTAATTGTATGAAATAATGGGCTTCATTATAAACTTCTTTGATGCATATAATGTACTTGGATCATTATCCATCCAGTATAATTTCTTTTAAAATATCCACAGTGCAGTTACTGCAATGGGGTAGAGGAGTATGGGGTGGAGAAATGATAACGATGGAGAGTTCCTATGCTCTGAGTACCTGATGTGCTTTCAGGCGTCTGGTAAAGAAAGGCTTCTCTAATTAGTATATGTGTTAATCCAGGGATGTGCAGGGAGCAAGCAACATGGGGTACACAGTGCCACCGATACTAAGACATGGTCGTCTTCCTTGATAGCCGGTTTTCCTTGGGGGTGAATAACTTAAATTGTTGTTTGTACATGTATCCATTTCCCCATTAACTTTCTCTTGGATGTTTTAAAAGAAACAAAACAGATGCTCTTCTTGGCCTTGCATTACTGCCACTTTAGTAAAACAAGCAAAAATATACTGAGGAGTGAAAAGAAAATACTCCATGTGTATTTTCAGGGGTGATACCTGAGGCTGCCCTGAAGTGTCCCGTCTGGGGCACACAGAGCAGTGTCCCAGTAGGCATCCTGAATGATGGACCACTTTACCTTGAGGCCTGCCTGAGTGCAAGAGTGAGAAACACTGGTAGAGTGAATCACTGAACCCACACTATAAGGAAAAATACTGTTACCCTGCACTTATTAGAAGAAAGAGGAGATTTCAGAAATTAGGAAACTTACCCCAAATCACACAGCTGCTGGCCTCTGAGTAAGTCTGCACCATTCCAAAGTCCACATACTTTAACCACTAAATTATGCCACCTTTAGGTGCTTCCCACTTGATGTTTTCCCTTGAAATCTGGACCCATTCAGGATTATGCAGGCTGGTTTATGCTTCGCTTTGGAAGGAGATAGGTTTGGCTTGATTTGCATTCTAAATATTTCACAGCGGTAAGGGAAAGCTATTATTATACCCATTTTATGGTGAGGAAGCTGAGCTGCTTGCCAGCTGAGGTATCTGGCTGGGTTAAAAACAGAAGTCTGGTTGTCAGTTTTTTTACTCTGAACTAGTTCAGAGCTCAGGCAATGTTACTGGCCAACTGGGCTTTTTCGCATATGGGGTTAACACGGGTGGGACAAAGAGTGAGACCAACTTTGCTAAGAGGGAATAATAATAATTCAGTAATGAAATGAAAAAATAAGTCATCATAACTCACAAAACTGGTTATTCTGAGGACTGTGACTAGGAAAGGGAGTGCTTATTCATCACAGATGAATCAGAAAATGAGAATGTGTCACAGCTGATGACAGAGCTGAGGAATTCGGATGAACTCAAGCTCCATACTCACCCTTTCAGCTAAGAAGGGTAAAAGGTGTGACAGCCAGGCAGGAGTGACCTCGTAGGCATGTCTTTAATCTTCCTAGTCTTTTCTCTTCAAATGTTCTTCCTAGAACTTGGGTGGGTTTATAGCTATGTTTTCTATGGATAGGGATAATGTTTAAATACTCTTTGAGTGTTCTAGAAATACCGTATTAAGAAATTCGTGTGTGGGCGTCACCCCAAACACTAGGATGATTTTCACCTTACTGATGCTGCTACTATCATTCAACTTCCAGACTTTCCAAAGGCTGAGGTGCTATTGGAATCTTAGACACATGTGCCTCTCAGAATGAGTGCCAGCTCCATAGGCTCCTGTCAATTGATATTCCAGCTTCACGCTGGATACATGACTTTCTTTATGTGACAGATTCAAGAAGGTTTATGCTAGATTTAATGGCATTTCATGCACTCTGCTTTTGGGAGTTTTTAATTCTCCAGCTTAATTTTTTTTTCTTTAAACATAAACCTGGGGAAAGGTTTGCAAGTTATAGTGCATGGGTGCAGACTGATCCTTTGCAATCCCACTTTAGGCCCTCTGCAGTTACTGAAGTGTTTCCATGATTTTGGTCAATAGTAGAAAATCGTAAATTCTATATATACTCATTCATATGTTGAAGCCTGACTTACTAGACCATATTATTTTGTATCTATCTCAAGAAATAAAATAATCATAAGCATGTTATAACATAACTGAAGGACATCTCCTTTTAAAAGTTCAGGTGATGAAATAAGGTAATCATGGATGAAGAGAGAGGATGTAAGAACTGAAGTTCAGTATTTAGGCATAGTATGGCCTATGAGCCTTTGACAAGATATAATTAGATACCTGCCCTAGTCCACACAAGACTCCTGACTCCTCAGGATGCTTACAGGGACAGAGTCAAAAAACAAACAGTGAGAGCAGTGATTCTGTGGGGGATGACAGGGACTCGATTTGTATTTAAGATGGGTTCTATTTTAATTATAATTTTTTATTCTCTGAGAACCTCATATATACACAGAATGAAACATGACCATATCTACCCTCAGTTCCTCCCTCTTCCCCCCTCCAGCCTGACAACTTAAGAGTCTACCCAAAGCAGATTTTAGAACATTTTATAATCTAATTCCAGTCTTTCTCTGTAGATTACTAATTTCTGAAGCAGTAGCTTTATAGCTATAGATAAGGTATCAGGACTTTCACCCTATAGTAAATTGTTGTTTTTCTTTTTCTTTTTTTTTTTTTTAGTGTGAATGTGTGTGTGTGTGTGTGTGTGTGTGTGTGTGTGTGTGTGTGTGTGTCTGTGTGTGTGTCTGTGTGTGTGTCTCTGTGAAAGTTCTTTCACTGTTATCATGTGGTCAACTGATTAGAGGCACACAATGCTGCTCTAGTCCACCATTAATGTCATCTTCTAGAGATTGCTGTTATAAGGCAAACACTCCAACACTCCTCTGTCTAGAAACACGGAGACTAATAAGCGAGTGGTGCAGTGGATCCCAGACTAAATATGAACACAGTAGAAGCAGAGAAGCATCCAGAACAATGAGAACAGAGGGGGATCGCCACTCAAATGGTTCCCTCAAATGGTTAAAATACAAAGAAAATATGTGACACACATATCAAGAGATAGAAATTAATCAGATATTTAGACCTGATGACTGGCTAAGCCATGGGGACAACATAAACAAAGTCTGTGTTTTTAAAACTTAGGAGCAGTTTTCTGTAATACAGACTGCAAAGTGTTACTTTTGTCCTTGTCACCACTAACTATTTGCTTAAGAGCATCCAAGACCTTTCACAATCTGGCCCAAACCCATCTCTGTTTTCTCCTCCACTGTTTCTTTATATACTGTGACAGACTATTCTGTTTTTCCCTGCGCATGCCTAGGACATCTATGTCTCCCAGCCTTTGCTGACAGTTCACACTTGAATCTCCCAAACCTTGCAAAGTGTGTTAAACACAGCATGACAGTCCAATGTTTGTTGAATAAATGTCATCTGTCTATTTTAGGAGACAAAGATGATAGAAAAAGTCGTTAAATCAGTAAACAAATAGCACTAGAAAGAGAGGTCAAGGAAAAGTTAATTTTAGTGCTTTTCAGGAGTGGGGGCAAGATGAGCTCTGAGACCGGGAAGACTGATGCTCTTTAGTCCTGGGTCTAGCCAATGCTATGAGTCAGTTACTTTTTTGGGACCAAGTTTAAACCTCAAGGTTAAATGACCACAAATGCCCTGTCCATCAGGATAAAATGAAAAGTTGTGGCTATTTCCACATCAGCACAGTGCAATTAAAATATGCAGTGCCTGAGTCAGAAGCATCATATATGGCAGAGCTTTTAAAAACTGTCCTGTTTGTCACAAAAAGAGCTATAGAAATAAAACTGTTAAAAAATGAGAATAATTTAGTTTAGGGGAGAAAGGGGGCAAATTATATCTTCATAGTTTTCTGACTATAAGAATAGTCATTACAAAGAGGATAATGATTAGCTTTTCTGTCCTCAGGCAAAATGATATCAAAAAGTTGAGTGAGGAATTTAAGACTTCAAGATGAACACCCTAAATATGCTAGTTGTAAATAATCAAATAGACTGCTAAGAGCAGTTATGAAATTTCTTTCTTCACAACTCTTTAAAAAGAGGAAAGATCCTTATGTATTTTGGATTGAAGATATGCAGCTCTGCCTCCAGCCAGGGGGTGAATTCAGTAATCCCACTAGTTCTGCTTAGCCTTAGATGACAACAAAATCTGATAAAATGCTGACCCTACAAATCACACAGAACCATAATACAGTTTAATAAAATACATCCTAAACTTAAAGGGGATTAGGCAATACAGATAGTAAATGATTAAAATAAAAACAGTATATGTGGTGCTTAGGTATTGGTTCAATTTACCAAGTGCCATGATGCAAATAAAGTGAGGAAAAATGTATTAGAAATCTACTACAGTTTAGCATAATGATTAGCTAGAGACCAACAACATTCTAACAAGTCATTCTTTACGTCTAAGAAGTTTAGCTGAATATTTCAGAAATCTGGAATTGACTATGCATATTAACTAAATTTTCAATTAGAGAAAAAGGAAAAGTCCAGAACATAATATAAACACTCAATATTATTACTCCCAAATCTAACTTCAAAGATATCAGGGGAGCCAGTGAACAGCTCCTACAAATGACAAAACGGGCCCCATATGGTTAAGAATTCACAGGTACTGACAGACTCCTGGGAGCTTGGGTGGGTGGTGGCAGTCACTGGCTTTCTTGTCTATTAACCTTGCAGCTCTGGAGCTCAGTAGAAGTGTTCATTACACACAGCACAGGGTCAGATGAATGTTTCTGATGACCTTGTCTGAACCACATTCATTTAAAGTAGTTTGCCACGTTTCTTAAATAGAAGATGAGCCCATTCTATCTATGGCTCAGATTAGGAGGACTGGCTCACTGAACTACTGTCCCCAAAGCAAAACAATGACACACCCCAATCAACAGGCAGCCCACAGCAAAGGCTTCAGCCAGGTCAAAATACACACACATAAGTAATTGGCAGTATACAAGTATAGAAGAAAGCTATTCCTAAAGATGGACTTTGAGTAGTATTCCACTTTTGTTAGGAACATACAAACCACCTAGCCCCCAGAGTTAGCTTCAATGTAACTGATAAGAAAGATACAGTTACAAAAAGAGACTGAGAGAGAGAAATGTAGTTTTTTTCCAATCCATTATTTTCATAAGAACAGGAAGGAGTCAAAGAGACAAACTACGCCAATTTCTTCATAGCTGACTTGTCAGGGGAGATTGCGATTGTCCTCACTAATGACTTCTTGAGGTTGTTTATTACTGTGATCAGGAGCTGGGAGGAGAGAGGTCTAAGACCTTTCAAAAGAGACATTTTATTCAGTATCACTACAGACAATAAAGTCAGCATTAAGCTAACTTGGATAACCTGACTAACATAATGGTTGGTACATGCAGCCATTGCTTTGGCTGTCCCAAACACCAGGAATGAACAGCAAAGAGTCAAGCTTGCCAGCAGCCTGGATTCTGAAAAGCTGTGCCACAATAGGCTTAATGCAGGTTGTCAGACTCATAACGCTTCCTCCCGCCTTCCTCCCTCCTTCCTTTCTGATTTCCACATCCACATTCTGATCACCAAGCAGCTGGAGAAAAATGACCACATGTACAGGGACTGTCTCTTTGTGGACATTCCCAGTCAACTCTAGCCTCTCCACCACTCAGTGATTGTTTTAATACTTCCTCTTAGTGGAATTTGCATTTTCTTAACTGTCTCTACAAGATCCAAATTTAGTTTTTTTTTCCATAGGTAATAAAAGAGGTATTAAGCACACACACACACACACTCTCTTTCTCTCCCCTTCCCCCTGTGTATGTGTGATAATATTAGGCTCTATCATGTACTCTTCAAAATTTGGATTTGTCACCTGCTCCACCTCAAAAAACAATTTTTCTTATTGCTTAATTTCAAGTAAAAAATATCTAGACAGACACACATATAGTATATATATTTTTTCTCTCAAAATTACAAACATTTTGGGGTTTCTGTTCAGAGAGTCTATAAATGAAGTTTTGCTGTTAGTAACGTAAGAGCAATCTATTCAGTAAGGAGAAAACACCATTGGTTTGCACTGAAAGTCCACTAGCATATTTATCATCCCACATGGCCTGTCTCTATTGGTTCTGAGCTGTTTGCTAGCATAACCTCAGGAAGACTTTACAATCTAGCTCTTCTACCCTGGAAAACCTGGCTTTAGACATCCTCTTGTAAAGATCTGAATTCTTGCAGTCACTTGTTGTTAAGGGTGTTGCATAACCTGGTGTTATGGGAGTTGCAAATGTTTTCTGGATGCTCTTTAACTTCACACTTCCTGAAAGGAGTAGACTATAAACAACTAGTGGGAATCCTCCAGACCAAACCAGGGCTGAGCTGAGCTCTGGGAGCTGGGAACCCATAGCAGTCTGTGAAATGAGTATGAAAATATAAAGGTTTCATCCACACTTCCAGGAAGAAATTATGTTGCTTCCAAGATGAGACCTAAAAAAATAAGGTAAATTAGAAGAAACCGAGAAGATAGGATTTTTAAGTGTTAGCAGAGGTCAATTTCAACATGTTCCAGTTTGTCAGGGCTGTCTCAAATTCTGGATCACTTTCAGCATCTGACAGTGGCCTGCACCAGATCCTTCAAGGGAAGTGTATTTGTCTCTGATCGGTGAGGCCCAAATGATTCACTATACAATTGGATTCCTTTCTCATCTCCAATCAATTTGCACCCGGACCAAAGGATCCTAGCTTTCCTTTAATCTTGTGATCTGTACACGCATGATTTCTCCTTGAGAAGTGACCCACCCACAACTCCACAGAGCTAACTACCCTCATACTGAGCATTTTTCTCTCACATCACACAGTTACTCAGTATTTTAAATGACCCAGCAGCAGTGAGATCATATGGATTTTACTTTGTCAGTGGGAAAGCTTGGCACTGAAGGAGAGGAGATACATCCACCCTGATAAATCAAAACAGCCAGGGGATCCCAAAATCTTTCAAACAGCATTTTATCCAAGAGTAAGGAAATAGTTAAAAAAAAAATCCTCAAATGAAATTCCTTTTTCTCATTCATTCAGATTCGTACAATGTCCACTTTCAGTACTACATAATACCCAGTAAATCCTGAGGTAGAGACGTTTGACCTCTAGTGAGAACACTGAGAAGGTATTGCACTTACTGGAAAACAACACAGAAAGAAAGAGCCATAGCTTCCTTCCCTGGTCCCGAAGAGTGTCAAGAGAGGAGGGCTGCGTAGAGAATGACATAACTCATCTTTTTCCATTTCAAGGAACAGACTCATGTTTTTCCAGATTTATTTTTGCCAAAGTGAATGCCTCTAAAATTCTTATGATAACTGTTTTCTAACTTTTCAAAAAAGGAGAAAAAGCTGAACATGATGATGGTGGGTGACTTAATGGAATCAGCTTGTCAACGTGATGGAACTGAAAAAGCTTTTACAGAATATGTCCACATGCTTTAGAAAAACCACCTTTAACATAATGTATAGAGAGGCTAGAGTGGCTTTTGTCATGGTGAAAGAAAGGAACATCATTAATTCAGACAGTAAGTGTAAGGTTCTGTTAAAAATCTCTGGGGATAAATCACAGAAATGCACTGTGGCCAGATGAAGCGAAGCAAGCAGGTTCCAGGTCGTGGAGGAAACTATTCAGAGGAATCAACAGATTTTAAAATCTGTCATCTCTGTAACTAACAAGAAGAATTTTATGCTATATCCCTGAATTCTTCTAAATACATGGCTTCAGAGTTAAAAAGTTTAGATGTAAATAGAGAAGAAAATGACCTCTTTTTGACTATCCTACCTGAGGCAAACTATCAGATCTCCTCCATTTTCCATATTGGTCCATTTTGGTACCCTGGGTAGAGAGGATGCCGATCTGTGGGAAATTTCAACTTTTTCCTCCTCTTCAAATGATTTATGCATAAACTATTAAATGTGGACAAATTTACATTCCTTCTATAGTGGACATGGTACAAGAAGAAACAAAATCTAGTATTTAAAACTCTTGCAGAAGTGTCTCCAATCCTGTTTTGGAAGCAAAGGCCCTTTCAAAGTTCTACAACATATCACCCTGCCCTGTGAGCATCCTTAGGTAAGGATACCACGTAGTGCTGGATGGGAGAAAGTGGTCTCAGAAGCAAAGGCCAGAGTTAAGCAAGTCATAGTTCACTTTTACTGACTTTGAAATGGTGGGAAATTCCAGTTGACAGGTGAACCACATTAAGCTCTTACATCTGCATCTTACAGCTTTGCCTACCGTGGGGCCTCCTGCAACAACACGGTTACACTGTGATTTAAAACCCCTTCTCACCCATTAGAAGTTTCCAGGGTCTTCAAGGCCCAATAAAGTACACCCCTCACTATTTTTCTGGATTCATCACCCGTCACTTTAATGCAAAATTATTCCAACTGACAATAAAATATGAGGGGAGAAGGGATGAGGAATGTGAATGGAACTTGCAAAGAATAAAATATAAAAATTAGTGACTTTATGCTTTTATTAAACCTCAACTCTCAAAAGTAAGTCTGCTAAAGTTTTTGAACTTCTGTGAGAGTTAGTTTTACATGAAGAGTGGCATAGCCATAGCTGATGGGAACGGCAAGAGTCATAAGGCCAGGACAGTTGCTTGACAAAGACCCGGCAGAGCTGAGCCACATCATGGCTGCCGTGCTACCTTGGGTTTTCATCTCTACCAGTTGCACACTTGGGGGACTCTTAATATTTGTACAATTCGGGGATATTGGATTGATGGGAAGAAGAGAATGTGAGAAGCAGTTTCAGTTTTCTATTCATTAGCTCAACAGACATTGTTCTCAAAGCCTCGTCGACCAGATTATATCTCTGCCATTGAGGATCTTCTGCTCTGTTTTGGAGAGTCCCATGTCTCCATTTCTTACTGGTTAATCCACTTTAAAAAGTAATCATGAATATCGCAACCTGACCCAAACTATCCCTCTTTGTCATCTTCATTTGCTCTTTTCACGTGCTCCATGACAATCATTAACCCCTCTTGGAAGACTATTTTTGGTGGCCTACATTATCAACTCAGCTCATCGTCCTACTTTCAATTCCCTTTCTTTCTTAAATAGACATGAAAATATCCTAAAGTCTACAGAGAACTTTTTAAGTTTTGGTTGTGGATCTTCAAAACCTGGTCTGATTTTTTTTTCTTTTTTTGAACAATAAATAGGACCCAGCCCCTAAGAAGCTCATCTGAAACTATAAGTAAATTTCAAGTCACTGGTCTCCCTAATATGACACCTCCTCTCTTCCAGACAGAAACATCTAAGCATTCACCAGAGGACCATAACCTAAAGTAATCTAGATCTCAGGACATAATGAAGTACACATTCCTGGGCTTCTTTGCAAGGCAGCAGCTCCTTTATTACTGGTTAGTGCTTTTTGAGCCTGGCCACTGAGACAACTGATAAGCATGATGCTACAAACATTACCTATGCCCCAACTGTTAGATTAGCTTTCCTCCTCACATATCTTATCAACAGCAATTGAAGAGTTTAATGTGTATAAAGAGCATCCATGTTCCCTCTAGTTTCTTTTCAGACATTTTCATCTCACATAAACAGTAGTGATGGAATTATAAATACCATTATTCCTCCTCCATGCCAATACTCTTATTATCTTGCATAAACAGAAGTGAACAAATACGTACATGACACCAATCAATCCCTTTTTTAAAAATGCAGTTTTTATATTCTTAAACAGTGGAAGAGGAATTTAATGAATTCAACATGTAGTTTACTTGTTTATTTTTTGAATGTTAATGAAGTAAAAACAAATTATTGCCTAAGTTCCTCCAGACTTCCATTAGTCATTAACACTATCCGTGCCAAGAAAGTTGGTGGACCCAGTAGAAACAGGTCCAAGTCCTTTGAGTCAATGAGCAAGGTGCTTGGTAGCCTGGACAGTATGTTAAGATACTGGTCTGGAGATTTCCACGGGTGAGGCAGGTGGGAAACATCTGTTAGCAGTGAGAAGAAGCTATTTGAGGGCATTAGGTGAAAAGGATACCAAAGCTGACCTGGAAGTGGTCGTCAGGAACTAAGGAAGTGGGCAGCTGCTCTCTTTCCCACCTTCTCACTGGACCCCTTCCTCCTAGCACTCTCACGGTTCCCATCTTTTACCGCTTCACACCCTTTGTCTCTCTTCCCTCACATCCTTTCTCCTACCTATTTATAACAAGTAACAGGAATAATTTAAGAGGAGTTAAGGCAAAAGAAAGGAATTTAGAGACTTATGGTAATGTATTGCATATACAAATGTACACACACATATATAACCTATATTTGATTGATGAAGAAGCAGAAACTGGGACTTTGGAGATTTAAAAAATTCATGGTATGTCTGGTCATATTAATCTCCAGACCAGCTGGGTTTCAGCATTGCTAGAGAGAGCTATAACAGGATCAGGAGGAGGAAAAAAAAAAAAAAACAAGGGAAAATGGAATTCTACAAGGATTCATATTTGCAGAAAAGGAGGACCTCTTTAGAAATGCCTATTGAAATTCCCCAAAAGACATTTTCTTTTTAACTTATATACAAACAGCACCAGGAGAAAAAGCTTAGGAATACTCTCACAGGCTTTAGGACATCACTAAACCTACATATTATGCTCATTTCAGTCCGCTCAAGCAAGCAGGATAACTAGAGCATGGTATCTCACAGTGAATAACATGGTTGGCTACTTTGCTAGGATGACATATGGAGACAGGGCCCATAGGGACAGAGCTGTCCTTAAAATACATAGAGGGAGGGACTCACAGGTTTATCTGAATGTACAGGACAGAAGAGATAAGCTGCACAGTGTCATCTACAAAGCACATAAAAGTATTCTTTAACCAGCCACTAACTTCTTTGACCACTGTTTTGGGGAGAAAATTTAATATGATGAGATGGGTATGATGTTACCTGCTGTAATCCTAGCAATACTGAGGCTGAGGCTGAGCTGGTGATATTATGAGTTTGAGGGTAGCCTGAGCTACATAGTGAGAACCTGTTTTAAAAAACCCTAAAACTCAAATCAATATTAAGCTCTTGGGAGTTCTTTATCTGGACCTTAGGTAGGGGAAGATGGCAGAAGCATTCAAAAACTCTGATGCCGACAGACATGAGGAAACAGAGAAAGAGGAAGCCCAGGCCGTGAGATTGAAGGGTAGCATTACATCTGCCTCTCGTGAAGATTATCACCTTTGTCTCACGACAGGTTCCTACTTCTTCTCTTTCACACACAGTGCTCTTCCCTTAAGATAACATTCTATGATAATGGTAGCAAGCATGGCTGATGCTACAGTTTGGACCATGAATATCTCCCCAAAGTCCATGGGTAAAGTCTTGGTCCCTAGCCTGTGGTGCACTGGGAAGTGGCATAACCTTCAGGAAGCAGGGCCTGCTAGAAGGAAGTTTGGGCATTACAGGCACACCCTTGATGCAGATACTGGGACTCCAGCCTCTACCTTTCTCTTTCTTTCTTCTGCACCCAGTTCTGAGATGAATGGGCTTTCTCCATCACAAATGGCTACCATGATACTGTGTGCCCCCATAGGTCCAAGGCCAATGGGTTATGGATCAAAATCCCCCAAAATCATGAGCCAAGACAAACCTTTCCTGTCTTAAAGCTAGTTATCCCTGGAGTTTGTCACAAGCAAGCATTGCTGACCAACAGAGCTGACAAAAGAGTGGCGAGTGGGGAAGAAATCTTGAGCACAGCTATGTTTCTGGATGAGCTCTATTCCCTCCAACATATTTGTGGCTTCTCTGAGGTCTATGTCAAATATATGTGTGGCAGGGATAGGCTTCCTTACTAGGACATCTCTGGCTTCAGATAAAAGGAACTCTCCTTGTTCACCACAGCTTTTGGTTTTCATGGTTTCCCCTTTTCTCTCAAAATATGAATTTTCATTTTCTTTTCCTCTCCATCATTAGGGTTAACGGCCTCCCAGCTACTCCAGTCCTTGTGTCTGTGGTTTCCAGCTGTGCCTTCCTCGTTCTTGAGCTCACATGGACCTGATCTTGTACTTCTTCATTATTGTCTAAACTGCTGCCTGATACTGAGCACAAACCAGAAAACCACACAGCCTGGTGCTTCTGGGATTTCCGGAGACATGATTTGAATGAGAGACATTCTCTGTAGACTAGTGTACTTGAAGGGGAGCCCAGCTGGTGGTGCTGTTTGGGTAGGTTATAGAACCTCCAGGAGGCAGAGCCTTGTTGGGGGAGGTACATTGTGGGCTGAGGCTATACAGTGTGGCCTTCTCTCTCTGCTTCTTATGTGTTGATGAAATGTGACCAGTCAGCTTCCTAACTTACCAGCTGGCCTCATGCTCCTGTTACTATGCCTTCTCTACCGTGATGGACTATATACCTCAAGAACTCTAAGCCAAAACAGACTCCTTCTCCACTAGTTCGCTTTTTGTCATGGTATTTTATTACAGTAACAGAAAAGTATGTTTTCCAGCTGAAGCTTGAAATCAGAACTACTTTGCAATTTTTATTCCTACTTAGTTTCTGTCTGGATTCTCTTTCACTTATCACTTGGTTTCATTCCTTACGATGGACCCACTACCCTTTGCTTTCGGCAGTGAACCCAGCCTCTTTCCATACCATGGCAGCAGAGGCCACGGTTCATGTTTGACACTGAACTCACCCTTAATATCAAAGAGACCACTGATGACCTACTCCAGGGTAGTACGTAGCACTTACTCCTTTTATTTTTCAACTGTCTACTGCTGCCAACACACTTTAGCAGCTTTCATCTTCAGTCACAAACAAGGACAATAATCATAACAAACTAATAAATGAAACACCTTTTTCTGTGGACTTGACCTTTCCTTTCTCAGTACCAACTTCAAGTTTCCCAACTCCTATTTACTTCTCAGCCCATTAAAATTTGATTTATCTAGCTGTGTTTCTAATTAAAATTTTTTTGGCCAAGTTCATCAATTTTTTCTTTAGTAACCAGAAAAAGGCTTATTTCATTGTAATGACTGACCCATGTAAGTACTAAGACCATGGTGTACACAGCTTTCTTCTTTGATTTCTCTGTCTTTGGCATTTATCGGCTTATCTGGCCTTGCCAGCCTCTTCTGCTCTTAGCTTGTACATGGATCCCATGGGAGTCTGTGTGCTTTTAAACACTCTCCTTCAGTTTCAAGTGCAAGCTGTAATCAAGCTGTAGCCCATCTTCTTAGATCGTGGGGATCTTCTCTGGGCAGGGGACACATTTCTTACAGATGATGCACAGAGCTATGTTAACGACGGTACTTGTCACTGACTACCCTTTCCACTTGCTCTGTACCTGTCCTACACTTTGCTAAGATAATCTCTGGGATCAATCCCTGGGCAGTGGACAATCATAAATTGGAGGATGATTTGCCAATCTTTGATCAATTCTCTTTCCAATACAGTCCTCTTTCACAGAGGAAGATATGGATGAGCCTTTTAGAAGCCTAACCAGATTGAAGACTGTGGCTATGATGGGCCAAAATAGACCCTTTCTTCCCCATTTTGTTTTTTGTCATGGTATTTTATCACAGCAATAAAAACGTATGTTTTCTGGCTGAAACTGGGAATCAGAACTGCTGTAATGGGCATCACAAACTAATGAGTTGCTTTTTCAAAAGCTCATCCTTTACTACCATTTCTTTCTTTTTAAAGTCAAGTTCATTGATGTGTAATTTATATTCACTACAGTTCACCCTTCTTAGATTTTTACCATTCAATACCTCTTGACCTCTGGGATGGCTACTCTTGTCAGTTGACATGATTCTGAATCACCTACAGAGACAAGCCTCCAGGTGGGCGTCTGTGAGGGTGTTTCCAGAGGGGCTTACCTGAGGAGGACACACCCGCCAAGAATGCAGGAGCCCCATCTCAAAGGCTGGGGTCCCAGGACGGGTGAGAAGGAGAAAAGAGGCTGAGCACCAGCATTGGCTTCTCTCTGTTTCCTGACTGTGGCACAATGTGACCAGCTGCCTCAGAACGGTGCCGGCTGCCACACCTTCCTGGCTATGATGGACATTATGCCCAAACTGGGAGCCAAAATGTGCTCTTCCTTCAGCTGCTTCTGTCAGGTATTTCTGCTACAACATTGAGGGAAATAATTAACGCAACTCCTATGTTCTTCTCTGACATCTTTAAAATAAAGCTCCCAATAAACTCCTTTGTTTCATATGCAAATTCCTTTGGAATCTTTCAGCAGCTTTTCCTACAAAACTCATTGTCTTGTCATATTAGGTACTTTGGTGTTCAAGAAATATGCTATGTACAGTCAGGCCCCTTTGACTTCCCTTGCTTACTATCTATAAACACGAAATTTCATATAACGGTTCACGCTATTGGAGATCACCAAATCAGTTTCTATATAGAATCATAAAACCAAGTGTCATTTTGAGGAGCTGATGTTTAAATGTGTTTTCCTTAAATTCACAGAGGAAAGTTCTAACAACACCTCTTCCCTGTCTAGTTCTTCAGATTTCAACTCTGAGAACACAGCACTGCAGATGGACGGAGATGAGGTTACAATAGAGAGAGAAGAGAGAGAGGAGGGAGAGCACCTAGTTTAGTAAGACTGATGTCCTTATTTAAAAGGGGAGTTTGAACAATGACACACAGAGGGACACAGCCAAAGGGAGATACGGAAGAGGCTGGAGGATGCTTCACCAAGTTGCAGCAAGCGCACTAAAGATGACCAGAAAAATCAGCAAAAGCTAGATAGGAGCCGAGGCACTAGCCTTCCTGAAACCTTGGTCTAGCAAATTTTCCTTAGCAAATTATTATATATAAACACACATATGTTATGTAATATACAATATAAATATAACATGTATATGATATATAATATATTAAAGTAGTATATATTTAAATATATCGGGTATATATTTACAAAATATCCTTGAGTAGATTGGAAGACTAAGTTTCTCTACTCATCAAATACCTACTGTCTACTATGTACCAGGCACTGTTCTAGAATGTTGAATGAATGAATAAGAACTTCACTATCCTACTGCATGTGCAGTTCATTAAAAAGTGAGGAATCAATCAGCCACATGCTATTGGAAGAATGTCTACCACTTATTCATTCAACAAACATTTCCGGAGTAACTGTGATAAGCCACACACTATTCTAGGCCCAGAGGATAAAAGTGTTGACAGATCAAGTTCTCCATCTTCTAGGAGCTTAAATTCTATAAGAAGAAACAGAAACTAAGTAAAAAAAAACCTATAATAAGCCATGTAACTTTATTCTGTGTCTCATGCAGACAATAATAAACCTTATTACTTAAACCCTTTAAGTCTTGAGAAATGCTCAGGACATTAGCAATACTTAAGACTATTCCTAAATCATACATTTTTATTATTTCTCTCACATCCTTGCTTCTCTGAATAAGCCTGAAATATCCTTAAGATTAATGAACTTTAACTATTCTCAAGAGTTTCTGATTAAACACAGTTTTACTGGTATTAGAGAGCAAACCTCCATGGTCTCTAAAATAATGACCAGCCCAGTGAATTTCCAGATTGAGGGTTCAGTAAGTGCTAGTGAATGCACAGGTTAGAAATGCGTAGGCAGGGTTCCTCAACAGCTGTTTTCTCCATTAGTCAGTGAGCTACTCAACACACATGAAGCAATTCCCGTGTACTGCAGATGACAGGATTGTACTCAGGGCAGACTTGGCGCTGGTCCCTACAGTATTTACACTGTACTGGAAAAACATGAACAGGGAGTGTCACAATTATTTCTCTATGACCCTACTAAGAATATAGGAAGGGTGCTAGAAAGATACCTGGGTTCAGGGATCGCCCATCAGTTCTTTAGGAGAAGAGATCCTTGAGGAAGTGGTGCCTGAACCCTTCTGTGGGGATGGGGTGTGCACTAATTATTCAAGCTAAGATCATGAAATCTTGGGTTTTTTCCTTCCTCATCTCCATTCACCCACGTATACACATTTCAAATACTTGAAAGCATTTTTCAAATATTCTAAGAGCACCGAATCTAATCAAGAGTGAGGAATTTCCAAAGGAAAAGGACCAAAAATAGAAGGGGGATAAAGCCCCAATCTCACCCCTTATTCTGAAAACACCCCAAAATGATCAAAACACTTTATAAACTAAAACATATGAATTAATCACTTGCCAAGTTTCACTTTAAACCCAAAGCCATTTTGAGGTTCATAAACTGAAAAGAATCCTCAAATATGAACTTGTGTTTTCTTCCCTTGGCCCTTAGTTGGCTGGAAGCATTTACTGTTAGGCTGTCTCGAGAGAAAGGGATCTTACTGTTTGGAAACATGGGACACACATCTTCCAGAACATACATTCCATAAGATTAGTCCTTACAGCTATATTTCTGATAAACTACAAGAAGACCCAGTAGACAGCAGATGTTCAATAAGTCTCTCTCTCTCTCTCTCTCTCTCTCTCTCTCTCTCTCTCTCTCTCTCTCTGTACTTTATGTATTTACATGGGTGTGTGCCAGAGGTAGATGATAGTATTTTCTTCAGTTACTCTCCATGAGAGGTGGTCTCTCATTGAACCCCAAGCTAGGTTGGCCTGCTGTGGAATATTCCTTTACACTGTGTGAAGATATGTCACTGTGATTGGTTTAATAAAAAGCTAAAAGGTCAATAGCTAGGCAGGATTTTGGGGGTAGAGGGAACACTGGGAAGAAGAAGGCAGAGTTGCCAGCCAAGCATGAGGAAGCAGGAAAGCAGCATGTGTAGCACAGAGTAAAGGTAATAAAGCCATGAGGCAGAAAATAAATTAATAGAAATGGGTCAATTTAAGTTATAAGAGCTAGTTATAAACAAGCCTAATCTATTGGTTGAGCTTTCATAATTAATAAGAAATCTCTGTGAGGTTATTTGGGAGCTGGCTTGTGGGACAGAAAAATCTGCTTACACTGGCCAGCCAATGAGCTCCAGGAACCCACTTGTCTCCATTACCTTCTTCTAGCTTCTTGGCTCTAGGGTTACAGATGTGCATAGCTGAGCCCAGTTTTACATGAATGCTGGGGATCTGAACTCAAGCTCTCTCCCTAACCCTCAAAATACCTCCTGAATGATGAGTTAAACCAATATTCTGTGTTTTTAAAGGATTCCTCATCTCATTTCTTACTGGAGTTTCATCTTGCTTTAGGACAGTGGTTCTCAGTCTGGTGCTATTTTTGTCCTCATTAGGGGACAGATGCATTTTTAGTTGTCAAAGTTCAAGGAGTTGCTACTGACACAGGAATGCTGCCAAGCATCTTACACTGCATACCACAGATCTAGCTAACTCTAAATATCAGCTGGGCCAAGGCTATCAAGCCCTGCTTTGGAACTTTGTTTCTACTGTGTTGTATACTGGAGTCTGTTCTGCCCTGTGTATGGAAGGAAATGGTACTGGAAGAAGCACTCCAGAGGGGCCACACTGCTTTTCTTCATTCCTTTCCTAACTCAACAGAACTGATCCCAAACTAAGACATGTTTGGAAAAAAAAA